>VYZQ01012592.1:0-24495 GCA_013400655.1 Mystacornis crossleyi | reverse complement strand
AAAAGAAAAAGAAAAGAAATACTTGAACACAGCAATGACACTGCTCCTACTTTGATTTTACAGATGCCTTTGAGCTAGAGAGCTCACCCCAATCTGCTAACATTAATTCCATTTGTACAGCACTGCTCTGGAGGAGACGCCAAGAGAGCGATTTCATAGGTGAACAAAGGAGTCACAGCCTGCTCTGCCGACATCCTGATCACCCACGGCACAGCACGGCTTTGCTGCTGTGACCCAGCACATCCCTAGCACACAGCACCCTCTGACAGCATCCCTGCGGTCCTCCAGGCAAGACAGGGAAGAGGAGGGAGGGGAAATTTGGTAAGAATTTTGCTCCCTGCCCTCCACAGACCCTCCGTGTCACTGTGGGCACTAAGTCCCACTTACCATCTATGATCAGGGAGGCTCTCTGGGTTGGCTTCTTCCCAGACTTGATGCGATACTCATTGATGGCGTTCTCAATCTCCTGCAGTTTCTTCAGGGCGTTCAGGTAGGATGTCTTCCTCTGCTTCTTCAGCTTTTTGCTGACATTCGGGTCACTCGCCAGGCGCCGCGCAGCCTCCGTGATCTGGGACTGAATGGCGAATTCCCTCTCCAGGCGCTCCAGCTCTGCCTCCTGGAGGAAGGCAAGTGGATTCTGGATACCACCAAACTCCCCAAGCCCAGCTATGTTCAGCTATCCTGAACCTGACCAGTGGCCTCCAACTAAGGCTCTCCATCAGCAAAGCATCCATAATCACACTGCTTCCCTCAGGGCCTCCCCGAGCATACCCATCTCGCTTCACCTGCTCACACAAGTTCCTGGAAGCACAGCTGGTGGAAGGGATGACCCACACAAGAAGGACGTGTGTGCTCCAGCCCTAACCCAGATGTGCTGTTCGACTTCTCATGACGTTCAGTATGGCCAAGTTCAATGGTGCTCTACTGCACATTCATCCTTATACACCCATCTGTGGGTCACACCTGCCTCCCACCTGCTCCTTCTCCCTATCTCCATATTTAAGCCCCATTTGATTTCACTGCTACGTACTGATGCAAAGCTACAGCTTTAACCTTCTTGACCAAGGTTTGCTTGGCACCCACCAAACACTCTGGGGTGAAACAGGCCAAAGATGGGCTAACTCCTCCCCAGTGTATGGCTGTCAAATCCAGGGCTGAGTATGAGCTGAAGTAATTATGGGCTGCTGCAACTGATGGCACTAGAAGATTGTCTCCTCGAGTTACCAGCCAGGAGGGCGATTTCAGAGCCAGCAGTGTGTCACAGCAAGCTCTCTGTATGCCAGAGAGAACCAGTGCCGGCAGCGTCACCCCTTGTAGGGTCTCAGCTGCGTTTTAAATGCAACCAAGTGTACCCTGGAAGCTACCTACCCATTTTCTGGTTATCCTCCAAAGTCAAGGGATTTAGGACAATTTTTGCCAAAGCATAAGCTGATAGAGAGCTTCCCAGTCTGCACCAGGACCCCAAGCTGTGAACTTCAAAGGGCCTTGCTAATCTGCCACGGATCTGGCTACCTCCCCCAGCTCAATGGAATTAGTCTGCTGGAAAGAGGAACCCAGTACACTGCAAAAGAAAATGACAAGTTTTTCTACTTTTACTGAATGGTGAGACAGCCATATATTCACGGAGATCCTTGTTACGCAAATTCAAATCCTCTCTTTGTTCAGCAGCAGTGTAAGAGCTGATGCTGTGGGATTTAATCAGACTGAAGTCATTCTCTGAAGTTTTTATTCTGGGCTTGTGACTTAAAAAATATACCTTTGCTATCAGTGGTGAGTCAGCATTGCCTTAAAACTATAATTATAATTTCCCTCCCTTCACTTAAGACTGAACCCACCTTCTGTCTTCTTAGCAGATCCCTTTTTGCTTTGAAGACTTTATAAGCTCTATTAGTGCCAGACTTATTAAAAGTGAACTTAACACCATGCTTAACACCATGGGGTTTTAAGGTCTGGAACCTGATTTATCATCTTCTGGTAAAATCCTTCCCAGAGCCAGGAATTACAGACCAGGTAAAGGTGATTACCAAGAAAAAAACCAGGACCCTTCCCTGCAAGTCTTGCTCTCACAAAGGTCTTGCTAAAGGTATGGTGAGTTTGATGTGAGCTGTAATTTCAGATCTTCACATATTCAGCTCTAAATCATTCAGTATATCCTAGGAAAAATAAATTAATTTCCCTCCTGTCCATAATTGTCTATTTTCCTCCAGTGAGGCCCCTATAAATAAAGCCCTAGGAAATGAGTGCTATTGTCTGCCTTCAGATGGAAGTGCCTTGCTTCAGGTCCTTGTCATAGTTGGTAATTTCAGTCCTGGATTTACGTGGTTGAGGGAGTATTTCACCTTTTGTTTTGAATTGATTTTCCAGTGTTTGCACTTGCTGAAAAGTGCATGAAAACCATCACTAGGCTCCCTGAATGCTTTCAAACTGGCAGCCAAACACAGCTCAACATCATTCTTCGAGAACAGAAATTTATGGTTTTCAACACAGCCTTAAAACGTGACAGACGAAGAGAGAGGTAGAGGAAAGCTGAGTCAGCGTGTTTGGATTGCTGGTGCCCAAGGCAGAGTGCCTGCACAGGGGAGGAGCTGCGTTACCTTCCTGCTCTCCCCACCTAACCTTGCCTCTGGAGTAAGGAGATTCCTCACCCGCCGGCCCCAAAAGCTGCCCTGTAGCAAGAGGAGCTGGGGAAGCTCGAGATCAGGTTATAACTGAGCAGCCAACAGACTGCAGGGGTTTTAGGAGTAATTCAGCAAAGACATGCTTCCCTTTGAAAAGCTTAATTAAATGTGCTAGTTCATGAATATTTGACTGCAGTGGAATTCCTCTCCCGGGCTCCATTGAGAACAAAACTAAAGAGCTCCAGCTGTTTATTTTTTCAGCAGAAGGAAAATGCCAACAAAACGACAAACAGTTAATTCCCTGGCTGAATTGAGCCTCAAACCACACAGTCACACTAGCTTCAGTCTCTCCTCCTCCAAAAATAAAAAGGAAACTCAAGACTGGAATATACACAAGTGTCTTGAGACAAATGTGCCTCTACATACAATAGTTGTTCTGTGAATCCAGTCCCGCCTTACAGCTGCTGCAGGCCTGTTTTCACAGCCACGGTTCAGGGCACTGACCCAGCACATTGTGGGAGCAAGGAAAGGAACAAACCTCCCTGGCAAACTTAGAAAAATGCAACTCCAGCTCCCCATAGGTAGGGATGAAGGCTCTTTTGTTTAAGGACTGGGGAGCAAAATGCTTTTATCTTGCTATGACAGGGCTGAGATGGATAACGGTGATGCTTTTCTCCCTGGTTAGAGGGGCCTTGAATTTGGATTGCTACTGGAGTGGAAAGCAAGTGGCTGTTTGCAAAAACAAGACTGGCAGAAGCAGGGCTCAGATGGCTTGGGGGGCTCCTGATACGCTCCCTGCTCACACAAATCATTGCACTTTGTCACCACAGCACTTGCACTGCCATGGTCCAGTTGATCACTCAGGCCATTTCTATTACCTCTAGCAATTTCTATTATTTCTAGGGCTGAACCTCAAGCATTTCACCTTTACTCCGAGTCTGAAGTCCCCAACTCTCTCAGTGCTTCCCCACTCTGATGGATATAGAAAACCCCCAAATGGGTACTCTGACCAATTACAGTAATTTAAAGCAAAAGCGACCGCAGGACTGATGGCTCCTGTGTGATGCTCAGTGGACATCTTAGAGACCTGAGGTGGGGACATGGGTCTGGAAGGGAAGGGCACAGCCTCACCTCTCCCTTAGGCAGGATTTTCTGCTCATCCAGTTTAAAGGCAGTTCCTATTCTTCTCCTTACAATAGGTGGCTCCTCCCCAGGATCCAGGGGGTATTCTCGTGGCAGCTTTCCTGTGAGCTCCTGTAAGCAGAAAATGGTGTTAGTGCCCTGAGAAATCCTGCAGCACAGCAAAGCACAACACCACTCTTGTGTGACCCTAAAATGACAGACGTTCATTAACAACATATCCAGTTCAGCCAGCTGATAAACACACAGGAGAGCACCCAGCCCTGCAAAGTCAGAACCTGACACTGAGGGTGGGGACCTTTTCTCTAACCTGTGTATGAATACAGATCTTCATGGCCTGCCCTGGGCAGGTCTGTAAGTGGTGCCCATCCCTAGAGCATCAGGGCCTGAGGCTGAGCAGGCTGCAGCACATAAGCTTTCCTCTCTGCTGCAGGGTGAGCAGGAACCAAGAGCTCCTATCTGCTGAGCTACTTCTGAGAAGGGTGAGCAGACCCGAGAGCCTTCCTGCAGGATACAGGTCTGCTGTGTCAGAAAGCCGCAATGGTAACAGCTGTGCAGGTTATGACCTGCACAGAAAAACATTCCCACCTGATTCATGATGTGTCTGCGAGGAATGCAGTGGAAATGGCCACTAAAAGCAGTGCCTGGTACCTCATTACCTGTCTGATAACACTTCATGTATTAGAGTGCCTTCCAAACCCCAATGATGTCATGGGCAGCTTCAGATTATTAGCTGATACTGTCAGACCGATGGGGTTATTTGCAAGTATTTGTTCAAAATCTGAAGCAAACCCCACAGAATTTTGGAATATGTGGAATACAGGAAGCAACAAGCACCACTACTGATGTGAATGCTGTGGGGTTTTTCCCCTGGACTACACAATACAGGCACACATATCTGAACTGAAAGCATTGAACTGCCTACAGAAAAAGGCACGGGTCTGACTACCGGCACAGCCCCGACTCCTTGCACTCAAAAGTCTCCCCATGCAGGACAAAAGGCTTTTGTGTTCCTTAGCATCAGCCTGGAGAGGATCCAGCTGGCAGAGTAACCTAAATCATCTGAATCCCAAAGAACAGCAGCTGACCTTAATGCGGGTGTGGGTGCACAGCCCAGTCCCTGCCTGCCCTGGCCTCTCCCCCACTCCCTAATGGGTTTTTTTCTTTCTACTCTTTTCAGGTCACTAGGAAACAAGGACCTGGCCTTTTCAAATCTTCCATTTAAGCAATTCCCAGAAAAATAGGTTTGCAGCAGAGCTCTGTGTCGACGTGCACAGCCCACTGTTGCAAGAGGCATGGCTGCAATGTCTCAGAATCCCACTCTGCATCGTCCCTCCAGCCCTGTCAGGTTATATCAGTTTTTCCTTCAAAATGTGCTCCTTCTACTGAGATGTGGCTCTAAGCACTGCACCGAGACACAGATTCCTGTGTCCTATCCCAAGGGTAACAGGGATATTTTCTTTATAACTCCTACATTCATATGAAGCAGGGCAGTGGCAAAAGAGTTAATCTGCTGTGAAATCCGTAAAGATCAGAGCAGGACAAAATTAATGTCGGCTACCATGCTGCCTCCACAAGCTAAAAAATATTCAAAGGCACGATCATGAAACATAACCTGAATTAATAAGTAACTGGAGTAGTGATGGCCCAAAGTAACCTGATGCCAGCGTTATGAATGGTTCTGGCCATGCTTTCTTAATTATGACCCCACTTTTAACTCTTTTTTATCTCCTGGTCTGCCACCTTCTTCCTCTGTTTTGGCCATTCCCATGCCAAAGCAGAAAGGATGAAGGGCAGCCTGAGAGGAAGCTTTCAACTACCGGCTGCTGATGGATGAGCTGCAGGCTTGCAAGATGGGGTCAGGTTCCAAGTGTCCATTAACTGTCTCTCTCAAATCACCTACGGAAAGCACGAACACTTTCTACCAGCTCTTAATGTGCTGACAGATGGGCTCTGGCCAGCCTTGCCCACAGCACATTAAGGCGTTACTGCTCCTCATCCCCAGCTCCATGCCCCAGTGGGAGCTTTTGCCTGCATCCTGGTTGCTCCTGAAGTACCTGAGGCTGCACCAAAAACAGGGCAGGAGTTAAAGGGAAGGCACCGGGCCATGAGCTCCTGCAGCTGTGGCACAGGCACATCTTCCCCTGCATCTGGTGCTGCTGCAAGGATTAGTCATCAGCAGTCAGGCAGGGTCAGCTTAGGGCAGTAAATTCCTCCGGGCCAAGTAGAGCCTCCAGACCTTAACCGTCAGCCCCTGAAGAGCTGTGATTTTTTTCCTGTGGAGGATCTCAACTCAGTGGACTAACGAGATTGGATCTGGTCCTGTGACCTTTTTCACAGCACAAGTTGTTTGCTGAAATCAGCCAGGACTCAGGTGGGAAGGGATTGCTCCTGTGGAGTAAAGAATGGGAACAGGAGCAGAAGAGATTTCTCCTGATGTTCTTTGTTGAGAGTATTTTCCCCAACTTGCTCTTTCTGGCATTAAAAGCATACAGTAATTGAAACAAAGTGCAATGAGACCTGAATCAGTGACCCATTTCTCCAATTTTTGTCAAAAGGTAGATACATATCAAATATTAAGCAAGAACTGGACTATTTCTGTGCCACTGTCTGCAGCCAGCTTCCTGTTGTGTTACACATCACAATTTGTTGTTAAATTCAGATACTCAGGCCTACTAAACATGGGAGGATTGCTGAATGGCCTGAGTACACTGCTGCTGACCTCCACACAGAGCTGCAGCAGGGTTGTGATTTCCCCGAACATTAAATTGATCACTAAATGGCCTCCTACATACTCCAAAATGAACTGGCCGGTGAGTGGGAAAGTTATGAGTTCCTGAGCTGTCCTGCACATCCTGGGATGACCACAGTATTTCCTCTTTGCAAGGTCTGCCACCACACTGGCACTCGTTCCAGCAGTGCCAGAGCTGACTGGATAAAGGCAATCTACATGGAGCAGGTGAGACCTTGTGTGCTGTATGGAAGAGCACGCTCAGAGAAGATAAGCATGTAAAATCGGGCCTGCTCCAAGAAGAAAGTGTGCCAGCCTTGGGGTATTTTTGCTAATGGAGTCAAAAGTATCTGAGAAATGATGAGCAGCACACAGGACAGCCTTCCTATGTCATTTAGGTAGCATAATATTCTCATCAAAGTTAATAAGAAGCCTGCTGAATGCAACTTACTCACAATTTCAAACAGCAGACATGGATGCTGAGCACCCTCCTAGCCCCAAACCAGCTGGGTAACCAGCTGACTGGGGTCCCCTTCTCTGGGGGAAAAAAGTCCTGAACATTGCAAGCTGGAGCTGAAACAGCTGGATCTCCCTGAGGCGGCTGTACAATGCGTTTTGTAAGAGGTGACTGTGGAAGGAATCTCACCTCCTGACCCCACCCCACCTCCAAACAACAAGCATGCTATAACAAAGCCAGAAACAAAGTGTTGCAGGTTATAAAATGTCCACTGCCTACCGCTTCCCGCAGGCACAGTTTCTTTAGCTCATCCAAGCGTTGGCGCAGTGTCTCTTCCAAAGCTTCTTGCCTGGACTTCAGTGCAGCCAGCATGTCTTTCTTGGCAGACTGAGAACTGTCTGACTCTTGGGAACCTGTCAATAAACAATGATTTCACTGGGCCAGCTGACAGCAGAATACACATCTGAAGCGCTTGTAATTTTACCAAAGCCTGGACACAGTCCTTCCAAAAAGAAATAGAACTATGACATGAAGCAGGTGTTACCCAGTCATGTTTGCTTACAGGAAGTCCTTAATGTTTAAGCTAATAGTCAGAAATTGGACAGTGAAGCGCATAAAGATATTTGCAATCATTATCTGGAAAAATAAAAGCAGCAAACTTATTCATCTAAAGATCTTAGAGGAAACCCACACACAATTCCCATGAAAGCTCCCAGTGGCAAATAACAGTACAGTTTACAAAGCCCTGGAGATGCATTTTTTGGAAATTAAGCCTAGGAGAAACCATTTGACAATACAGCCTACTTCTTAAGAACTGCAATTATCCTCATAGCAAACATGTAATTCAATCCACTTACAGGGCCTGTTCTATGAAAAACTGTAATGGAACAAAATTACCTAGCAAGATTCCTGTAAAATACACCAAAAAACTCCAATCATAGCTCCTTCTGGCGTAGTAGCTGTTTCTTGTGAAGATGTAGGTTGAGATATTTAACTGCATGTCCAAATGGCTTGGCTGTTCAAGCGGCAATTACCAGCAACTCCCACTCAAGTCTGTCTGTGCATTAAATCAGACTCTGTTGCTCAGATGTCATGACAACATTTGTAATTTCAGCTCTTTGGGGGAACTTCTTGATGGAGCAACCTCATCCTTTGTCACAATGTTTTCCCCCATATGCAATAAAGGATATTCTCCTTATCTCTCCTTTTGCTGCTGGTACCAATAGAAACATTTTTTACAGCAGTGACCTGTTCCCTGCCCTTTCAAGGAATGGCACAAAGAAAGCAGACCTTTATTATCCGCAGCAGTCAGATACAACAGGATGCTACAGGGAATTTTCTGTGCACCTGTCTTCAGATGGGGGTTAGAGGGGGCTCCTAGATACGTCTGCAGCTTGGTCTCCAAGTGTTCAGTGGAAACACAGCCCAAGGAGGTTGAAAAAGCTGTTATTTCACAGAGCTTTGGAAGGAACCTGGGAACAATTCTTTATTTTGGCAGCAAAACAGTGAAATTTGTGCTATCAGCTTCATCTTTCATTGCTACTATTCCAACAGACCATTAAAGCTAAACTGAAAGAGGATTGAGGCAGAAATTGCCACAAAACCGTTCTGCATTGGCCCAGGGGGAGCAGAGAATCTCACAGATCTTTTCCACCAGTATTTTCTGCAGTTTTCACACAGGAAGATAGCTGGCATTTATTCAGTGAAACACCACTCTGCTTCCTTACACCTTTAACTGGGCTGTCCTGAAGTGGTGGTGGAAGAGATCTCTCTAGAGGTCAGCCAGGTTCAGCGTTACCAGAAAAAGGAGGGGAACCTCACGATAAGATGCTTGTTTAATTGCTGTAGTCATCCTCATTTCATTTGTGTTTGCCCTCATAAAGCAACTAAACTCAACTCTGCAGACACGTCGGTGCTGGAAGAACTTGATGGGACCTTCTAGAGAAGCCCTGTATTTGCACTGGCAGGGAAACTCCTCTCCAGCACTTCATAATTCTTAATAGTAACCCTGGTGAGCAGTTACTAGCAAAATTGAACTGCTGAATTTCTTCATGGACTTGTCAACAAACTGCCGAGTCCCAGTAAAAAGTTGCTGATGATTCCAGCAGATGTTTTGAACCTTTTTTCTTTTATGACAAATTTAATGACCTGTGTTTTCCTTTCAACTGCTCTTCCCCTTTCCTTCCTCTGTCTGCTCCATACCTCCACGCCAGCCTTGGATTTATTTTTAAAAGCTATTCCTTTTTTGCTGTGTGGGTTGCCAAGGCAGCTACACAGAAACATTTAAAAGCATATGAACAGCCTGGCCAGGCACCTGTGCTGGTTTGGGGTATGCCCACAAGAAGGAAACAAAAGGCTTCTGGCTGAGCTGGTACGGACCCAAATCTAGCACAGACAGTTCACAGCATCTGCTCCAGCTGTGCTTTCCCTGTGTGAGAACCATGCCGGTCTTAACCCTGATGCCATGGGTGCACATTTTCTCCACCAAGTGCACATTTTGTCATCTTTTTCACTGCTCCCAAAAAGCAAAGGAACTGGAGGGGACCTGGAAGTGCGCTGTCACATTCTGAGTGAAGCTAATGGGATTACTGCTGAAACCAAAGTCATCCACTCACTGGCACTAATGTTTGTTTTTAAATTTTTATTTAAAAGCTGAATTATTTTGGAGTGTATTATTAGATTTTTATTGGCTGGATTCTCTGCTTGTTCTCATGGGTGAAAAGTAAATGGAAACTTGATCAGTCAAGAGAACCACACCTGTATGAGATGACTGTAAACGAGCAGAGAACAGTGTTTTGTATTGCTGGGTGCCTATGGCTTCCATTAGAGGCTTTTTATTTATAAATATGTATCAACCCTGCCTCGAATAAGGCTGTGATCAGAGATCCACTTCTAAACCCAGTAGCAATTGACCCCAAAATGTCAGGACAAATTAAAATACTGTAAGAACAACCAAGAAATAAACAAAGACCAGCACAAACCAAACCAACCAAGCAGATACTACCTTAAATCAGCCTTATTAGATATGGTCACTACCATGGCTGCCCAGTGCCTTCCAAAGGGGATCATCAACAGAGAAAAATCAGTCCTGAGAGATCAGTCCTAACACAAGAGGCTCCTGCTGCGACAGAAATGGGAAGCTTTCTAAGGTGTTTCGGGGTTAATTCCTAAAGCAGTAAATGGGAGAAATGTTGCTGAAATATATAATTTTCCTGTACGGCATTTGAACCTTTCTGTGAAAATTATTTTTCAGCCTCCTTCCCATTTGCAGTGCAAGGATTTACCAAACTCTGCATTTTAACACACACTTTTGCAGAACAATTTGATGTTCCTATAAGAAAAAGGGTTGTGAAAATACACCAGGTAGCAGGGACAGGGCCTTCTCTCTGGTGGGCACCAAGAACCTCCTGAACTGGGGGCTGTTTTTATGTGTATGTGCTCTTTCTTCCTTAGCATACAGGATGGGACACAGGTCTTGGTGACCTAAACGTCTGCTTAATACCCTACTAATTTGTGGAAACAGTACTCATCTTCTGACACCCACACAGCCTCTCTGGGTGATTTCTTCATCCACTGACATTCAGGAGAACAGGAGTTGAGAAACACAGGGAGAACATGGTCCTCCCTGTCCAACTCACTTCTCGAGCAGAATTCATGGCTGAACTTCACCAATGCTAACAGGCTGGGTTCTGCTCACTTCTATACTGGTGAGGTCAGTACAGTCTTGGTGATGTTGGTGGGGACAGGGGTCACACCCCTGAAGCATCTGGACAAGTGTTATGCAGGCACAGGTCTGCTGGGGTCCAAGACAAGCTTTTCTTTAAAGCCTGCCAAAGGGATGAGACCAGACACCACTTCGGAGAGAAAAGCCCTACCAGTGACTCACTGTTTGTCCCTATTTCCTCCATCTACTGTAGTAGAGTGGAGTCAGCTTGGAAAATGAGAAGGATGAAAACAAGCAGAGAGGACAGATAGGATGCTGAAGAGCAGAGGGAGCCAAGTCTTGGTGACACCAGCTGTGAGGGGAGACAAGATGGAACAAGGTGGCTGAGCAGCAGCAGCAAGGCAAAAGCATCCAGGCGTCTCTCCTCTTTCTCATTCCCCAAGTCTCCTGCTCCAGGAAAAACACATCTAAATACGGCAAACCCTTCATGCTACATCCGGCTGCTGGCTCCAGATCACTGGCATTTGGCTGAGGTCCCCGTGGAAGGCTGTCCCCCAAGCGGGGAGAGAAGTTTCCCCCACGCTCGCTCCGTGCCAGAGCCCGGGCTGACTCACCCCGCCAGGATGTCAGCGCACAACAACCAGCAACCCCAGACAGTCCCTATCTCTGGTCTCTGCCCCACACGTAGGATTTCCTCTGCGGCGCGCGGGAGCTTGGCTGGAGCTGCTCCACACAGGATGCGCTCTGATATCCTGTGGGCGACTCGTCTTCGCCAGCCCCGCGCTCGCGGGCCACACGGGTGCTGTTTATCCGCTCCAGCACCCGCCGGGGCAGCCCAGCTGGGACACGGCCCTGCCGGATGCAGCGGCGGGCCCTGGGAACTGGCTGGCTGGACTCTGTTGTGGCGTTTTCAAACGTAAACAGGCCCCTGCACAGGAAACCTCCACTGCTGCAGAGGGAGTGGGGCTTAGGGGCTGGAGGCTCCTAGAAGGCGCCTGCAGAGCGAGAGCAGAGATGCTCCTCTGGGGTGTCTCCTCAGCCCACAGAGATGAAGAAGGTGGTCTGGGGTTCAGCCCAACAATAATACAGTGACTGCGGGGCTCCTCACTAGCTCAGAGACCTGCAGAGCTCTTACAGCACAGACTCCAAAGGAAAAATCACCTTAGAGCTAACTTGGTTTTGTTCTGCTGGCTTTGATTTGGCTCCTGCCCATGTGCAATCAGAGCTTTCATTCATGGCCCATAAAACCTGAGTAGAAGATCCCTGAATTAAATCACAGCAGCCCACTGTCCTAGGGAGGCCCCTTTAGATCCAAAATGAGGACAAAAGTTAAGAGTCAGCTTGTCAGAAATGGACTTGGGCACCAAAATTACAAAAATGCAGTGGACAGACTGAGATCAAGAGTGTGGGAAAAATGGAGGAGCTGAAGCTTTGGTCTTGAATTGCTGTGATCATGAGGAAGCCACTTCCCAGTGTAAGACTCCATCTCCCCTCTGCTGTCTCTTGAGACTGTAAGTAGTGTGGGGCAGCGACTGCCTCATACTGCACAGCAGGATCTTCTCCAGACAGTGTGACAGCTGGAAGCAACAACAAACTTTTCCTTGCAGACTTGCTGCAAGCCCAGGGGAGACATGCCAGTTTTGGCATGCTCCTCATGGTGCTGACAGCCCCTCCAGTGAGGAGGAGTAAGATGGAGGGAGGAAATGACTACAAATAATTTTCAGGAAAAAAAGGACTGAGAGAAGTAGGGAAGTGGGGGCAAACAGAGATTCAGTCCTGACCTTGTGATATCGAGTCACTTGAGGTATTTATAGCCTGGAAGTCTACTGTGGCCACTTAATCATTTGCATTTATTCTCTCCAGTGTGCAGGCTGTACTGCGATAACCCGTCATTGTTGTGGCTGTGTGCCGATAATCTTTGGCACAATGGGAGGAAACACAAAGCCTGGGACAGAGCCAGTGACTGTGCCCAGTAGGGCAGGCAATGAATGCCCCCTCCCATCCAGTGGGACAGGGATGGGCCACCTCCACCAGCCAGGCTCGAGGGAAGGGGCTCTTTGAGCAGAGGGGTCTGAGTGACTGTGGGGAAGCAATCCAAGGCTTCCAATTCCCTCGTACCTGACCTCTGCCAGACATCTCTCAATACTTTCTTGTAGCTGCTTGTAGCTGCTGGAAGGCACAGAGCAGCAGCAAACCCTTCAGCTCTCCTCAACATTTTGGGGAGAGCCCTGTCCTCAGAGCTGACAGGATGTAACAGGCAGCTCTGAAGAAAGGAACATGGAGGGAGCCGTGCTCGCCTGGCCCACCAGCAGCACCTTGACAGAAACAGAGGTTCACACAGTCCTATGAAGGCACCCAGGTAGGCAGATCCACCTACCCAGGACTGAAGAAATGACTCACCTGGTCAGTGAACTCTGGGTGGGTCTAGTCATTAGTGCAGTTCTGATGAGTGTACAAATCCTGTGCTCTGCCAGAAAGGTGCAGGGAGCACAAACGTACAGAAATAAAAGCATGGGCAGCTTCCAGTTAGGAATTTCCATCCACTTAACCCTGATGCTGGACCCACAGTAGCTTTTCTGGGCCTGATTTTCTGCTGGCTTTCACCTGGCTACTGCTCTCTCCAGGTGCAAGAGCAGAAGCAGACCCCAGTGGTTTTTTCCCAGGAATGCAAAAAGTCCATGTATTAACATGGAAACAGGATTACTACCAAATAGCTCTTGCAAACTTGGGAATGGTGCCCAGGAGGCTGAGATCTTGGAAAGACCTTAAACTTTCTTGGGGTACTTAACGTTGTTTATTTTCCAGCAGGAGAGCTGGAAAGAATGCCAAACAAACAAAGAGTTCCAACAACCCGACACCAATCTGGGAGCTGCTGAGGTACTGCAACTCCCTAAGCGATGGGAGGCACAGACAGTGGATTGTATACTTTGTCAGGAAGACCTCAGGAGCAGAAAGGCAACTCTGTTTGCAGGCAAGGCAAGGAATTGCACAGCAAGCAGCTCTAGAAGCACTGCGCATTTTAACCCCTTGCTGAACATTTACCAAGCAGGAAAGTGTGGCTTTTAAGAGACATGAAGGATACAGGGATGCAAAGCTAATCTACTTCATCAGCGTGGGTTCAGTTTTAAAGCATTTGCATTCTTAGATGGGCTCTTCCCTTGTCCAAGCATAAGAAGGTTATTCTGTGCAGTTACACATCTCAATCCATTTGGTTTTGATAACTCGATACGATGCTTAACAGAAGGTATTTAATTGTCTGAAACTGTTAATTACAGTGATATCAGCAACCTTCCCCTCCTGAAGAGCTCACCTAAGCAGCTTCAAGCTTTTTCCTAAATTATCAACCCCCGCTTTTCGCCTGCAGTGACATTTATCACTGTTTTACACACAGCTTGCCCGGTTCAGACTGACCAAAGAGTCACAGACAACCTCCTGACTCCACTTCTCCAGTCCTCTTCTCCTCAGGCTCTACCTCTCCTCTGCAACACCTTCCCTTGGGTTTCCCTCACAGATTACATCTTCTTCACACAGGAAAGTGCTCTAAGCCACAACAAGACCCCTCCAGGACCCTGGCACTAGTTTGGTAGAGTGCTAGGGAATAGTTCTGTTGAGCCTGGGACAGCAGCCAAATTCCAGCAACACAGAAGCAAATGTGCACTCTGTGAAGAAGACACCCTATCTCAGCAATGCTGAGGAACATCACCACTTCCCAGCCTCAGTTTCTCTTGTGAGCTGCACTGGCTGACTGCTTCCCCACTGCTGGCTGGGCACTCCTTCACAAACCCATCTGCCTCATGAGGAGCTGGATACCAAGGAATGGTTAGAGGAGAAATTGTGAAGAGAGACTTTCAGGTTTCAGCTGGAAATTGAGAGGTTGGAGATGACATCCTGGAGTCAAGGAGGAAACGAGTGGTGGTAAAGAGAGAGGGAGAGGCTGCTGCCTGTGCTGTTTGTGGAGCACCGTGCTGAGAGATGGACTGCCACCTGGACAGACATAAAGGCTAAAGGGAAGTGACTTTACTTTCTGCAGGGCAGCTTCTGGCTGCTCTCCATTATACCATGGCCATGGCCCTTCCCACCATATTCTTTCCAGTTACAGGACAAAGGACCTACCTGATGACAGAAGACTTCCGCTGCTTCCGCTAATAATTTTGCCTTTACTCCCCATGTTGGCCAGCTTTGAGGTCTTGAGGGTTCCAGTTTCGGTCAGGTCAATCGCAATCTCACTCAGGCTTCTTGCAGCATGAATCTTGGACTGGAGGTGGACACAGGAGTTAATAATAATCTACTGCCTCTTGAAAGCTCACAGAACAAAAAAGACCTTTCGCTGCGGCAGGAAACAGGCCTCCACAGCAAACTTGAATTATTTTAAAGGAATAGAAGCTATCTGGCACAGTATTCACTGCTGTACTTTTTACATTCTAAGTGGGTACAATTCTGGCATCGCTTCCTGTTGCTTGGGTTTTTCTCTGCTTTGCCATGCACATTTTTCTCTCTTAAACAAAGGATGTATGGAGTCACTGTTTTACCACATACAATAAGAAACCTTCTGAAATGCCATCATAATAACCTGCTGAAAAGCTCAAAGGCTAAAGACCAACTCTAGCATCTAAACGAAGCCAGAAGGGGCCTTTGCAAACCAGCAATAAATTTTGGGAAAAGACACAGTGAGGATCTGGCTAAAATGGGCTGTAATGAGAAGCTGGAAGAAAATACTGATAGGAAAACACGTTCAGGTTATTGTCCAGACTAACAAGCTGCATGCATGCCCCTAGTGTGAGGGACCTCTTCAAAGCATTAACATTACTCGGGTAAGAAACAACAGCCAGCCCAGCTCAGTAACTGGCCACACTAGGGCATGGCCACTGTTCACCACCAAATGTCAACAAAATTGTTGCAATTTGTAATTACAAGAAAGTAAATAATGCATAGTATGTAAACCTAGACAATAGAATAGAATAGAATAGAATAGAATAGATTAGAATAGAATAGAATAGAATAGAATATTTCAGCTGGAATGGACCTCCAGCAGTTATCTCAGCCCATTGCTCAAATCTTACAAGCCCTGTGCTTCTGAGCTTCAACTGATCTGTCCTTGCAGGGCCTGACTGACCCGCAATTCGATTTCCCAGAACACAGAAAGCTGTTGGCACATTTTGCCAAGGTTCTCCAACTGCATGCAAGAGTTTTATCCAAAAAGGGGGTGACGCCCCCGTTCAAGATCACCTAAGCATTCACCTCTGCACCTTCTCAAGGCCAGAAGAGACTCAGCCCTGGCCATACAGCTCAGGGGATGGGCACATCATTACTGTGCTAACAAATCAAAGCTGATTGATGCCCATGTACCAGGATGTGATCTGTTCCCACTGGAAATAACATGATACGGGACAACAAGGAATGCTTGTCTTGATGGGATTTTCAGTGTTACTTCATATCCTCAGGAAGAAGAAACCATTCCAACAAGAGCTAAGGCTGAATTGATGGCTGAGTGCTCACCACTGAGTTTCTTAGCTCTGTTACTGATGTGCTGTGGGGCTTTGGGTAAGACACTTAAGGTTAAGTTTTTAGTCATCCTCACCTCTGTTTGCATATCAGTGAAATAATAAGGGAAGGAAAATACCTCCCTGTAGCATACTGTATTTTTAAGATTAATTTAAGACTGCAAATGAAGACAATACTGGGAAAACCTTAGACTGAAAACACCCTTAGAAGTATTATCATAATTTAATATTCTTGGGTATTTACAGGCTCCATCATTACCGTTCCGAAGTACCCAAATGCCTCAAAAGCTTATTTCCACAACAACCCCAATAACAGGGCATGTGTTTTCACTTGTTTGAGTGCAGAGACTGAACTACCTGACAAGATATCAGAGCAGATCAGTCAACCAGTACTGGCCCTCTTCAGCTAATGTTGAAACCAGTTAGACACTTCTCATTTCCAGCAGTTCCTCCCTAAAATCAGCCCCAGGAGAAGGACAGCACTCCTCAGCTTCTTGGATCAGATGTTTCGGGTCAGAAACAAGGCTTGTGAAACCCCTTCTTCAAACAGCTCTGGAAGGTTAGTTCCAGGTGAAGAGGAAAATCACTGCTTTTATCTAATGAGATTTCCTTCTACTGAAGTCTTGATAAGAAACCTAAGCATGAACTGCTGTCTTGCTGCAATGCCAGACCTTCGGAAGTAACAAGCCTTGCACCTGCCTTTGTCCTGCTGATAAATCCCCTGCAGGTGTACATATGCTATATAACCCTACACAGATGTAGGGTTATGTGTACCTTGTATAACCCCAGGAACAGCTACACTGAACAAACCCAGCGTCTGCCTGACCCAACACACTGAGTCCTGGCAGTGGATGTCTCAGAAAGGCACAAACCCCAAGTGTCCACAGACAGATCCATCCCTCCTGCTCCATGTCCAACAGGTTTTCCTGTTTCTGTAAGATAGTTACAGAGAGAAGCTCTGTAGTTTATTTCCACTCATATTCAGAACACAAATTAGGGCACACTCTGGACCTACCTGTCTGACTGGGCACCAACCAAAAAGTGCTGAGTGAAGGCAATGTGGCTGCTGGGTGCTGCTGTGGTCCTGGCCAAGCCAGCAGCGGCTGGAAGCGTGCCCTACATGGGGCAAATGAAAAGATGATACAAGACCAAAGCCTGGCATCCCTGGAGCCAGGAGAGAAGAAGAAAAAAACAGAAGAAAGCAGACTGGATTAGCAGGGCAGAGTGAGCTTCCTCCATAGAGGGTACAATTCAAACCTGCTGAAGCCATAGGAGAAGGTTTTAGATCCAATTATAGTTGTGCCCTGGCACTGAACAGTGGGGATGAAACATCTCCTCAAAGGAATGGGGTTAATTTTCCTTGCTGCTCAGTCCCTGCTGCCTCTGCTGCCTACAGCAATGCCATTCAGCATCGGGTGCTGCATCGGACAGGCTCTCAGCAGCAGCAGGAATGCGACCAACAGCTCATTTCACACAGGCCACTGAGCAGCAGCCAGTGCAGGCTGTGTCCTGCAGCACAGCACACAAATTTTCTCCACTGCAAAGCTGGGTTACACCCCATTAGTGCTCCCCTGAGCCCCGCAGTCCCTCCAGGCTCAGAAATTTTAAAGCACTTAGTGCAGACCTGCCAAGTCTCATTTACATGGCGGAGGACTGGCTCATTCATGAGTCATTTCAAAGCATGGGGCCAAACTGATCCCCAGTGCTGTTCTGACAGGGTCGGACGGTGAAGAAAAATCCGTAAGTGAAACAAGGAAGAAGATGGACACTAGGGATGAATTTATCCCTCTTGCTGCAGTGATGGGGCTTTGCTGGAGGTGATTCTTTGAAACCCTTGGCCTATTTTCCACCAGTTCATTCAGCCAAAAAGCCTTGCACCTGGAGGAACGTGCTGTTGAAAATTCCCACAAAATGGGACTTCTTAAGGTTTCTAGGCCAAACATTTGATTGACTCAGAGCAGTCACCAGAGCAAAGACATGCCTTGAAGTCCTGCTGCATTTGTCTCCCAAAAAAAAGGGGAAGCTGACAGGAGTTCTGCACGCTGACAAGCTCACTTAGGAAGCTGGGGATCTTTTCAGTCTCCACGTTACGCTTCGATTGCAGGGAGAGAGAGAGACAGATCAGCAAGGACCGAGATGCTGGGAACTCGGAGAGTTGGCAGGAGTTCAACATGGAGTGAGGTTGCAGAAACGGCTGGGACCTTACTTGCAAAAGGGTCAAAATCCAGGCAAAGCGGATTTTATTTCTTTTTAAAATCAAGTGAAGGGTTTTCTTTCTAGTGGAGCTGTTGGTCCAGATCCAACTGGTGCCCAGTTACGTGAGGAGCAAAGAGTTCAAGCTTTCTTTATCATTATGTCACATCTCCCGCCATCTAATCTACATCACTGGAGCAAAGGCTCAGCTGCAGTTAGCTCCAGCAGGCTTTTTCCTCTAAGTTTGTTTTTATTTTTCTTTCTTTTGTCAAAATGATATGGAATGCCAAGTTTGGACATGAAAGGAAGGAATATCTAAGTTTTGCTTTGAAGTTGAGGATTCAATTGAAGTGGGGCCTAAGATTTAAGGGGCTGCAAACCCATGCGACCTGAAACTCAGTCAATGTTTATCTAGGCCCCTGAGAGCTGAACTGAGGACATTTCACATCACCTCACTATGGGATATGATTTACTAATTTTCCAAAGCGAAGCTCATATGAGTACTGTGTCCTTGAAGAGACCAGCAGGATGAACTGAACAGATCAATTAAAATTGATGGATCTGTCAATATTAACAGTGTCACATCAAAGACGAGGACAACAGACAAAAATACTGGTTCCCTAAAGAGAAAGGGACAAAAATATTTGTATGCCTTAACTTCAAAGCCTCAGCATGACCACTGGGATTATTGTGACAAAGCACACTGACATGGTCACAGACGTGACACGTTGACAAATGAGGGCTAGTGGGTGGTGCTGCCTGAAGGAGTGTGAGAGAGGGGAGATCAGATTGAAACACGATCTGCCAACAACAAAAGGAGTCACTGAAGGGAAGCCCTGGGTGTTTCAGAGACCCAGTTTCTTACCAAAGAAATGGGAGGAGGAGGGAATCTCCTTTTGTTTGTTGGTTACTTGTGACCTAAATACCTTGCAGCTAGATCAGCAAATCCATCTGGCTAAAAGTTAAAAAAAAAAAAAATCTTCTATTTGCTTAAAATCTATTTCTGAGTTGCTAAGGAGGACTGTGCACTGCCCTGATGGTCCTGAGCAGAGAAGGGGGACAGGAAGGCATCCCTGGGTATCAGTGAGTATGCAATTTTGTCCGTATTTACAGCCAGCACTTAGGCAGGGCTGGGAAGTTTGCCACATCCCTGTATAGAACAGCTTACAGCAACTAAGGTGAAACCTGGATCTTTGTATTAGATGAGACATGGCCAAATTGAGTGCAACCATGCCCAAGGCACCCAAAAGTCTTACCCATTCTGCAATAAAGTCACAGAGCTCATGATGGGGAAAGCACTGTCAGAAGGGTTTAGAACGAGTGGGACTAACAGCACATTCAGGGCCCTCCACATAATTCCAGAAAGCCAACTTGATTCATTTAACTGGCAGAAAAAATAATGCAGTAAAGAAAAGCAGGAAAAATAAATATTTGTCTGCCAGTTTAGTGGGCTGAACTGGCTCATGAAGGGACCTGATAGGGCCAGGGCCTGAGCAAGGAAGGGAGCAGCCCTGGCCTGAAAACGCACACAGTGCTTCCAACAATAGCAAGGTATTAAGATTGTTTCAGGCACTTGGAAGATCATCATCTGCACATTCTTCCATTTCACCAGAGATGAGGACCAATGCAGGTACCCACTCAATACAGGCTCTGTCTTCTCAGTGAAGCTTTACGCCAGCGTGCTCATATGGAGAAGGAAGTCTGCACGAGAAGTCTTTTCTCTGTATCAAAGTAATCTCAAAGTGATCAAAGCGATCTCCTGCTGCTCTGGGTATGCCTAAAATTACTGATGAAAGGAATTAAGAGAGAGAACACATGCTCCTCTGGTTTCAAGGTGGTTTCTTTTGTGTATTGCATGGCCCTTTGTGCAGCACCAGATTGCGACAGTTCCTTGTACCGCCAGGCTATCAAGCCTCCTGCCCTCCTCCTAAAATAATATCCCTACTCCTCATATTTAGGGAAATACAACAGTGGAAAGCAAGGGACAGCAAGAAGAATCCAGAAACAGTTGTAGATTGTGAAGCTACTTTGAACTTAGTTATTGGAAGCTGCCCTAACTTCACGACAGAGTTCAAGACGTAGAAACCATCCAGACAGGAACGTGACCCTATCTGCTTGCTAACTTTGGCTCCTTCAATTTGGCCACAGTTCAATACAACCTTTTCCTCAATTCTTACTCCCATAAGCATGAATTCAATACAAATTTTCTCAATCGGGTCAAGACTATCTAATATCTTGAATCGATTTGCCTTTTTTCTGATCTCGAGTAGAAAGTCAGGGCAGGAAAGAAGCCACCATCTGGACTTGACCTGGCTGGGACAGTGGGGAGTGAGAAGGACTCACCCACTACAACATGCACTTCCCATCCTTACCTTGCTTTGCTTCCTGTCCAGGTAGAACTGATGTTGACTAATGGCCATAGCCCAGATAGACTTTATTAGTGCTGGACAGGCGTACCATGTATGCACAGCAATGCCACTATGCCCAAAAGTCCTCCTGGTCACAGATGCCCTGGAGAGGAGAAAAGAATGAACTGGGGTTACACAAAGCTTATTCTGCTTTATGAACTGGGTTATTCTGCTTTATGTGGCAGAACCTGTCAGAGATCTCATAGTAAAAGCTGCTGTCTTTACTGTGCAAATCCTTGTGCTAATGGGAAAAAAATGCTTAGAAACAAGCAATAAATATCTAATCAAGCCAGGAGAGCATTTACTTTAAATATCTCCTCAAGATAGCAACCTCCAGAGGACTAACAGTAAAGATCATCCAGTTTGTCCATCTCAGACTGTATCCCTGGGTTTGGCTGAGCTGATGCTGACTTGCTGCATATCCCAGGGGAGTCATCAAGGTCAAAGCCTGTGTGAATCCTCTGTGTCTCATCACATGTGGAAACATCTGAGGGCCAGTCCTCAAACCCTCCACTACCCCTGGCTTTGGACAGTGGCTCTCAAATATTAGGACCCAGGGAACAACTGAAGATCCAGAGGATGAATGGCAACTTTAGGGAATGCAAGAGAAACTCTTCAGGAACCTCGATTTCCCCATCTGAAAACAGATGTAGCAGGATTTGCCACGTGGTATGGGGGCAGGGAGTTGTGAGGCTCAGAGGGGGCTGCCTAGTGCCCTGGAGAGAAGAATGGGACTCAGTGATTAGCTGAGTGAATTTAAAAACAGGAAAAATAAGAGCTAAATATTTCCTCTCTGGGACTCCCAATTGTTCTCAAACATTAGCAAAAAAACACAGGTTAGGTTTCCCTATGCTTTCACAGCTGTACAAACCTGATTGATTATTCCTCCCCATCCCTCAAAAGCAACCCCACCAGCAGAGCCCCTGACACCAGTACTGCACAGATCCAGGCTCACAGCATCCCAGGCTGTGAACTCCTCCCACTGCAGGCATGGAGCTCTGGCTGGAATAAACCACACCACTGACATACAGAGCCCCAAATAAACGAGGGCCTGCTCTCCAGTCTGTTGAGTCTTGTGGTCGAGTTGGATTATGAAATGATGTGACATGGGTACAGAAGCTCACTCAGAAACATGACACTTTTAGGGACACGGATGGTGAAGAGGGACCAGTGCCAAGAGACAGCCTGGGGAGCACGTGTGCTAGAGGGGAGTCCCAGTCCACAGTCAGCGGGGACTCTGAGCCATGCAGGTGTGGAGGTGACACTGCAGGACAGCCTGGGAGCTCTACTGTGCCATGCAACTCTTTTACCAGCACTCACAAGTCCTCAAGCTTGCTACGGTTCTCCACTTGTACCTGCACTGGCCACCTCTCTTCTGGTGCTTGTAGGCTACTGCCTTGTCCAAAGTTGGAGGTGAACACGGAGGGGTGAACAGTTGAAGAAAGTTGTACCAGAGCCAAGAATGAATGAAAACCAAAACTACAGCAAAATGAGGACTGCTGGCAACATTCAGTCTGGGAGAGGGCTGACAGCCATTGCATCAGGGCCTTTTCAGTATTTCAAAATGTGTTAAAGTCAAATTATGGAGCTACAAATCAGAGTGAAATTTCTGAGAAAACAGCTGTGGCCAATGCA
This sequence comes from Mystacornis crossleyi, assembly GCA_013400655.1. Lineage (NCBI taxonomy): Eukaryota > Metazoa > Chordata > Aves > Passeriformes > Timaliidae > Mystacornis > Mystacornis crossleyi. The sequence continues at coordinate 2,148 of VYZQ01012592.1, read as the reverse complement.
AACAAGGTCTGAGACGACTGGGATCTCATGTTTCAGTGTTACCCTGTGCCGAGTCCTTTCCTTGTGAATGGTGCTAGAGACTTTGTCCCATTAGGAGTATTGTTCTTGTGAGAAAAGTCTCCATGGATGCAATAGGACAGCGGCTGATGGTGCTGGGCTGCCTCATTCCTGTCACTGGACACGGGGAATGAAGGCTGTGCTGGGAGGTGTTCTTGAAGTTGAGACTGGAGAGTGGATCCAAACTCTGGATGGTGTATATTGTTTTAAGGACACAAACCACTGCAGCGCACTGGCACGTAAGGCTCTAAGGCATTAAGGCACTCAAACATGGGCTGAAGCTTTAATTCTGGTGTCATCCTATTCAGTTCAAATGCAGTTACTCCCGAATTCTGAGAAACATACTCTGCAAACCATTCATCTTCTTACTGCAAAAACAGTGATTTCTAGTTTTTTTTTTCTTTTTGGAACCTGTACATGTTTCCCATCAGAACAGCAGACTCCATTAGAACGTCTGCAGACTTTGCTGGTCAGAGGTGTGGACTTGCTTTTCACAGCTGTGTTTGAAGACCCGAGAGAGATGGCCCATGGGTGTTTTTTCCATGACTTCTCTCCATGGATGCTACATGCGCTACGGAATTAACCCTGTTGATAGCCAATAAAATGCATCATTTTCCTCCTTTATGGGATAAATAACTGCAATGAAAGGAGGTTAAATGGCTTGTTGGGGACAGGAAGCCATGGGCAGAGGCAGGGCTTAAAAACATACACTGTGGTGCCCAGCCCTGGCCACAACCACGGAGCTGCGCTCGCTCTCCTGACTGTGGCTTCGCTGACTCAGGCTCTGGTTTGGCTACGAGGAGAGGAATGTGGAGAGAGCACTGTGTTGGCTACTCCTCCGCCTCCACACGCTGAACAACTCCTCGCCAGAGTCCATCCCACTTGGCTGGGAGACTACAACCCGAGCTGTCTTCCCACCACGCCACTGCAACGTGCTGTGCTGCATTACAGCCTGAGTACCAGTTCCACCTGCATGGCGGCACACTNCATGCAAAATTCCCCTAATAAAAGTACATATATTAGTACACAGATAGGCATGGGAAACAGGTGAAACAGGATCACAGCTGAGTGATCAGCAAAACACACTACTACCAGCAGTGCATCAAATCAGACCGGGCAGAGACATGGTTTCCATCAGTGGTATCATACTTACAGTGCAAGCAAAACATTGCTTTTAGTCAGAACAACTTTCAGAGCCATACACACTGTGTGCTGTAACCATCCGGTAACGCAAACACACCGGGGTGCTGAACGCGCTGATGGGATGCAGCACAGTCCCCTGAACTCTCACATTAGGATTCCAAAGTAAGAAAAAAAGACTCCTGTGCCAAAAAGACTGATGGGCTTTCAGCCAGGCTGCCGGTAAACCTCTGGTTCCGTGCCATTCCTTTCAGTTGCACTACTGAATATTTATTTACAAAAAAGCATGTGAGTACAAAATCTGGCGCTCATCTCCGGGCTCTGAGTGAAACACGGAGACAAGGCAAATCCCCCTTTCACGCACGGGGGCTGCCGGCACTGCAGCTGGGGCACCGGAGCTGCACAGTCCCGGGGGTCACAAGGTGCCAGAACAGAAGGAAGGGGAAAAAAAATACCGCTAGGAGTCGAGGGGAAACACATCCTCAAAAACGCACACCAGAATCCGAAATGTCCCGCTGGAGGGAAGCAGCAGCCCCAGGCTTGGTACCCGCTGCCTCTTAGGTGTTCCCCAGCTACCAAGGGCAGCGAGCCCGGCTCAGCGGCGGGGGCAGCGCGGCTCGGCAGGACCCGGCTCAGCCCGTCTCGGCATTGCATAGCTCGGCTCAGCCCGGCTCGGCATTGCATAGCTCGGCTCAGCCCGGCTCGGCACTGCATAGGCCGGCTCAGCCCGGCCCGTCTCGTGGCTTACCTGCGCGGATCGTGCACCTCCACCGAAAACTTCTTCTCGCGGAAATAGAGGTTCTCCAGCTGCCTCCATTGGAAGATCTGCGGGGAGAAGAAGGGGATGAGGCGCCTCCGCGCGCTCCCTCGCCCAGCCCTGCCCGCCGCTTCCTCCCGGCGCCGCGGCGGGAATGCCCCGCTGCGCTGCGCCCCGCCCCGGCCCCGCGGCCC
>VYZQ01012581.1:12404-57492 GCA_013400655.1 Mystacornis crossleyi | reverse complement strand
GAGTCTAGTTAGAGCTGCACCAGTGCTTAGGAAACAGCATGTATTTTAATGCCCTGTGAACAGGAATAACTGATAACTAGTACATTTAAATGTGAAAAGCAGAACTTTTCTCTGAGGGAGGCGTTATTTTTTTGTTGTTGTTGTTGTTATGGATTTTTTCTTCATAGTTTACATTGCAGCTATACCATTCCACTGGCAGTCATTTATCTAATGACTTATATCTTCCAGGCTGTGGAAAATGCATGATAACAGAGAGAGAGAAAAAGTGGTGGTAAGTTCTTTTTAATTTGCATTTCAGGGCTGAACTTCTAAGCATAAATATACAGAAGTTAGCACCTCCCTAACATCCCCTCATTATCTTATTTCCAAAGTGTTACAATACAAAACCAGTGGGATCAGGGCACTATTTACTTCAATCCCTCCGAAAGTAAATCTAAGTAGAGGTGGATTTGCTTTTGGTATAACTGAAATTAAGACAAAAGGGTATGTCTGAGAAAATATTTCTTTTTCCCCTGTAAAGCTTAACCTTAGAAAATGCCTGTTTGTGCTAGAGAAATGGCTCGCATGGAATATGACAGCCACCTTTTATAGAGGCAAATCAGACTCACTGGGCTGTACCGTTGTAAAGGAAAAGTTTCACAGATATAATTAACCTGTGGAATGCCCCTGCACAAGGTACTTTTAGTGTTGTCACTGATACTGTCTGTTTTCCTAATTCAGGGCATCATGGTCTTCCAGCTGAGAGCAAGAAGCAATCTACTGTGTCCCTCCATGACATGCCTCCTCTGAATGAATCAGGAGGCCATGGTGACTCTTGTAGTGATGGTCACTGCTGGAGCTGGAGGAGGAGATGGTTTTGAAGGGAGAGTCCGTGGCTCTCATGGTTTCCAGAAATGAGCAAGAGGTGCAGCATGTGACAAGGACAGCCCAGGCTGCTGCTGTGTGTGATGAGGAGAGGAAGGTCTGCACACACCAGGGAGGCTGGCAAAGGACAAATGTGGGTCATGGCAGGGTTTGCCCACGTTCTTCAGCTCTCAAAACACTTGAAGTTACTAACTGAGATGGCGGGCAGGGCCTCAGGCCTAGTGGCTTGAGTATTGCTGATTTGCAAAGGAGCAAAAGGGAAGGTTTAAGAAGGTCCAAGAAGGTCCCGTGGATGGTCTGAGTCATAGTCTTGGGCCTGAAGGAACTTGTTCAGCACAGCTCTGCTTCTGGAGCACATGGGAGGCAGAAGTGCCTTCATTCTGCTGAAACACCTCAGGGGTTCAGGCACAAAACTTTCAAGGGCGATGCCCAGGCACTGGAGTGTGTCTGGGGTTGGTGCGCACAGAGGGGGTGGGAAGAAGGACCACCAGACCATGTCTGTTGAACCTGTTCCACTAAAGATTCATCTGTAAGGACAGAAAAGTGGAAGCAAGGGTGTGTGAGTGAAGGATCTTCAGAGAGATGGCCCCTGGTTTGGGGAAAATGGTGTTTGGAGGGGAGCTGAACTCCTGTTGTCTGGTGCTGTGAGGACCTTCTACATTGGCACACAATCCAGAAACACTTCTCATAAACTTCCATGCCAAAATCACGGGAAATATTTGAACTTTAGATGACTCCAGACTTCAGCTGCAGTTTAGTAGGATTTTAAGGCTGGCGCTTTATATATATATATGACATATATAAATACACACACACATGCAAAATATATATATGTGTGTGTGTGTGTATTTATATATACCTTAGGTTGTTTTGATTCTGTCAGATAGAGTCAGTAGCTCTTGTTTAAGGTGTAACTGGTAGAGAGAGTCTCGTGCAGGAAGAGATTCGATGGAGCTGTGTTAAGCATTGGGGAATTTGCATCAGAGGTTCTTCAAATGTTTCATTCAAGGCCAGCTTGTCATTAACCTGAATATTTGATTTGAAGTCATGCTGGTTTCACATGTCAAGCTACCCTGGCACTGCGTGAAAGTGGTGGGAGGAGAGGCTGGATGGGGGGAATGAGCAAGTAGGAAAGGATTTGGTTATCAAAGCAGAGGACTTAGATTCAATAGTAATCGACAGAAGGAGATTACTTGGGCTCATAGTTCAGACAAGGGCTCTATCCCAATACATTAGGCCACCCCCTCACACAAACAGAAGGACCTCCGTGTGTATTACCAGCTTCATCCAGGGACAAGGAGATGGTGTAATCACTTTGCTGCCAACCCAGGGAAACGGGCAGGTCCGCTAAAGCCCAGCTCTCAAGAATATTAATAAAAATAAATGGTTTTACCCTTTCTGGTCCTGCTTATATCAGGCTGCTAATAATGCCTTATGAGGCTGCCACACAGTTCAATCAATAGTTTGATTTTTCTGCCCTAGAGCTGCCACAAGCACAAACTCCACGCTGAAGTGGCTGAGTAAGGAGCTGGCTGCAGAGACAGAATGAGACGGCTAAGGGGAAATGCAGGATGTGGCACCTTGCGACTTCTAGGAAACTTAGGGAGAGACCATTCCTGCTGAGCCCCATCCACCATGGCCACTGCCGCATCCCACAGATGCTCCTTGATGCCGGTGCTGGTTATTTATATATTTCTGTGTCGCCTATGGAAACATTCGGGTCTGACAAAGGGAAAAAGCAATTCGGCGTCCTTTGACTGAGGAAGGTTGATTTTCATTCGAGACAGAATGGCTCATTTTTACCTTTTTAGCTCCTGGAAGAGTAAAAAGTGAGAGGTCAAACCTGCATCACCATGACAACCCCTGCAGCGAGGGTTTTTGAGCAGATGAAGGGGAGTGATAATGGAGCTGAAGTTTCTGCCCGTTCATAGTCGCTGGGCTTTTTGTTTTGTTTTACCTTGTTTCTTTCTTTTAGGCCCTGTAAGGTGTGGCCCCATGGATTTTTCAGGGGCTGAAGGATATCACCGGCCAGTTCAAACATGGCCATGCTCTGTTTGAGATCAATCCTTGGTGCTGCAATGCCTGCACACACGTGGAGTGTATATAAACCATTTAAAAAAGGGGATTGTAAGAGATAGTCATGGAAGATCAAACGTCCCCTCAGATGCATTCCCTACACTCCTGTAGGTACAACAGGCCATCAAGTGCAGTCTTATTACCCGGATTGCATCAAAGAGGACTGTCATCTCTGCCTTTCCTGACGGCACCTTTGGAGTCCAAAAATAAGCTCAATAAAAGAGCAATTCTTTGAGAAGAGGAGACATTGCACAAAAGAAGAAATTCAAAATAGGGGGGGGTCTAAGGATATATACTCAAGAGGGGCTGCAGGTGGAAGCTTATTTGAGTTGCTGAGCTCATGCCCCTGTTTCCCAGGCCTGCACAAGGGGGAATGTGTAGGAACAGATTGCAGATAGCTGAGGTCATGGCTACAAAGGAAAACCAAGTCAAATTGAAGTCCCACAAACAATCCTCCAGATTCCCTTTGCCTAAAAACTGAGCCTGCTTCAGGGAAAAACAAGCAAAAGAGCAGATTACTCATTTTTTGAACACCTTTGGTTATTGTAGGTAGGTACTAAATCTGGTGTTTTCCTAAGATAAGAAGCCTTCTCAGACTGGAATATGACTCATTTGATGTGCAAACACAGCACCTATGAAGGGTCATCCTCAAACCCCATCTAGAGCTTCCAGATATTTGAATATTATGTCTCTTCAGAAGTTGTGAATCATCTTCACCTTGTTGTGGTTGCAACAGAAAATGAAACAGAGTAAGAAATATTAGCTCAGGTATTAGAGTGTCAGAAAAGTTAATTTTGTGGGAAGATTTCCCCAGAGTCAGACTTCAGTGGGATCTATACAGCCATCAGATAGGTACATGGAGAAGAGGAATAGTCAGGGTTAACACTAAAAAAGTTTTGAATGGCTATTAAACCTCGAATTGAAACAATTCTCTGTGCCCAAAGGATTAGGTTAAAGCTTTTGCAGTGCAGTGGAGATGAATTATTCCATTTTTGCCTAGTGAGTGCTTTCTCATATCTTCTACCAAAGTGGTGGACGTGTCCCGTAGGTCAGGATGGAGTTACACAGCGCACCAACCAGAAAGGCAAACTGCAAAGAAAGAGCACAGATACGGTCTCTCTACCACCAGATTTGAAACAATAGCTGCATCAACCCAGCAAGAAAGCAGAGCTGGGCTGTTGGGATCAGCCTGCAGATAAATCAAAGTGAATCTGAGTGATAGTGATGTGATGTTGCAATAATAATTCACTCCTCATGCTGATTTAGAAGAGGAAGCCAATTCAGAGCTTCACAAGCACCAGGGCCAGCACGAAGCCCTGTGGGACAGAATGAAAGAGAATAGTCAGTTCATACAGAAACAAAGTGGAGGTTATCAATTGCATAAAATACATACCTGGCAGAAGACAGACGAGAGAATTTCTGGCAATGCTTTGGATTATAATCTGTGCTTCAGACAACTGATTTATGAAATGATGGATTCTTGTGTTTTATTCAACCAATCTGAAAAATTATGTTAAATATGAAGCCTCTGTATGTGAGAGTACTGCAGCAAGAGTAATTTAAACAGGATGTTAGACTATGACAGAAAATGCAATTTCATCTTTACAGTGATGAGCCTGAGACCTCAATTTTCCTCTTCCTGTGATGTGACTCTTGAGTCAGACTTGAACTTTAGGTATGGTCTGAGAGGGGGGCAGATCACCCGTCTGCTGGTGCATCTCAGGACAAACACTTTTTGGGAGCTCAGTCTTGGAGGACAAAATAAAAAATGCCAATCACATTGGCATCAGACCATTTGGAGACTTTAATTACATTTATTTGATTTTTATTCCTCACTGCAGCTCTACTCATCCGTTTCCAGGCACAGTGGACTCAATGAAACCTGATGTTGTTTTCAATTTACCAACATCTCTTTGGAAAACAGACTCATCTCACTGTGAAAATGTTCTGAAAACAAATTGAAACCATTCCTCCTACTTCCCACAAGAGTAATCAAGTGCCAGAGCTTTATTTTACACTTTTTTTGGATAATATTTGGGTATAAATGATACCTGGCAATTGTATGTTCATTGACATTGTACCTTTAGCATTTCAGGTGATTAAGCTGGACTCATAGACATTTTGTTTTTAATTTTAAGATAAAGCTTTCCCACGGCAATGGAGTGCACAGTTTCAAGACAAAATCAAGCCTAGGAAAGACCCATGGACTGGCACAGAAAGTGTGAAATACCACATGAGCTCTGCTAATAAGTCAGTACAGTTGTAAGGAGTCAATGCAGCATCAGCTGACACTTGGGAGAAGAAAAGCACAAACAAACGTTTCTCTCTGCAGAGCATTTCCAGCACACCTTGAGCCTGTGAAAGACGCTGGCATGGTGAACAAATATTGCTGTCCGTGGGTTAAAGTTCAAATGCATCACTTGAGCAGACGAGGAGTTCAACCAGGGCAGAATAACTTGCAATTTCCTTCAGGGAGTGGTGGCTGTGGGGTGGGGAGGGACGTGGGTGTGAGAGTAGGATGCAGTCAGTCACAGCCCTTCTACAGCAATTACCATAAAGATTAAATAAATACAATAGCCTAATTTCACATGGAAGTACACTTTAATTAAGTCTCTGCAGAACAATGAGCTGCTTCCATAAGAGCTGTGAAAATCATCACTGGGGACTGTCCAGAGGAAGAGAGAAACAAACAAGTGAAGGTCTCTTTGTATAGAAAGTATGTACAGGAAGTATTTTGAAAAGCTTGTCCCCAGTTAATTTACCTAGGACGAATTAATGACAAACCCCAGGATTTTGCTCTGGTTTTATATAAGTTCCTCATCCCAGAGCCTCATGGTTCTTCCCAGACTGAGGGAGACAATTCATTTGCAGACCAATGCAAATTTTTGCATTTCCAGACTATTGCAAGAGCATCACAGCTTATTGTGTGTGATGTACATCAGTGGGCTTAGCTTGGCTGAAATGCTTCTAGGACGCAAAATTGTGCAATATAAGCTCCAGGTGTAAAAAAACCCCCAAAAAATCTGTTCTCCCAGCTCAGTTAATGATGCATTCTCTATGTTACCATGGTCAGGGACAGAGTTCAGTAGGAGGTGTTAGGGGAGCATCACCTGTAGAACCTCCCTTCACTGAAAAGGCATTTTCCATTATTTTCTTTATCTTCCTGTATGATCAGGGTTCCTAATGCACAAGAACTGCATGAAAATGAACCAATTTGCCATTACCATTTTTACAAACACCTGGATGCATTGCCTGGGTGCAGGGAAGCTTGGCCAAGGTCATGATTATTCTCTACCTGAGACTGGGATGTTCAACAGAGAGCAGTTCAGCTTCTGGCATCACATCAACCACCCCATGACCTGTGGTGAGTTTGAGCTCAATACCACCTACAGAAGAGGCACCTTCATTGCAAAGGCAGAGTTGACGTTCCCTAAATCCCAACCAGATACAAATCTTCACAGAGTGCAGGTGACAGGGCAGCTTGATGGGCAACCTGATGTTTCTGAAGGAAGATTTTTGCCTTGAAGCTCGGATGGATAGTGGGTGTAAATTACAAATTACTATTTTTTACCTCAGAATCTATCATAAACTACTTTAAAAATTAATGTTATTGCTTTAGAGAGTGCCATCTGGTAGCTTTCAGCTATCAGCTCTGCAAGGTTCAGGCAGGTTAGACCTGGGGAAGCACAAAATCACTTTTGTGCTTGATGCTCATCTTACACTAGGGTTGTGGAGGCTTTTGGTCAGGTACTGCCTTTGTTTGCTTTCTTTGTTTTTATGCAGCTAGGTAACATAGCTGGGCCCAGCTCCGCAGAGGGCATCTTGGGCATGGCTGCACTGCAACACAAAAATCATTACAACCAGACAATCAGCTCTCAGACCATGCCAGGGTCTGCTTTTTCTTTGAAAGGGAGTTGAAGCACTCGTGGAGGTTTAATCGAAATCTGAATACATGTGACTGAAATTGGCTCCCTGTGATTATTTATACAAGTAAATCTCTGCTTCTCACAAGTTCCCAGAAATCAAATGCCAGACTTGTATGATCTTTTTTTTTTTTTAAAGAAGTAAATATTTGTTGAAAATTCTTTGCTGTATTAATTTTCCCCCACCTTCTCTCAGGCAGCCCTGATAGCAATGGAGAGACTCCTGGTGTGCATCAATCAACCTAGGGAAGAGGGACCAAAATAGCTGATTACTAGGTCTGTAATGTCTTATCCTCAGAATGAAACCCAGTTTTCAGTTAGCTTTTAGAATGCTTGGTTTTCCTCATACATCTGCCCAGCTAAAATCTTCCAGGAAATGATCCTTATTTCAACACTAGGTATGTCAGGTACAGGTATTTTAAGGAGGAGGTAGTTTAAGCCAAGGGCTGCATATTTCCATGTTTTCCTAACCCCCAGTTGAAAGCCCATCTGCCAGTAATGGCTTATACCTTGACAGTCAGCCACCACTATTTTTTAATATATTCTGTAATGTTTATAATGTCAGTCCCTGTTGCTAATCTTTTTTTTTCTTTTACTTTCTTTACTTTCTCTTTCTCTCTCTCTCTTTTTTTTTTTTTTTTTTTTATTGTGGTAACCCTTTTACCTTCTTTTTCCCTGCTCAGACCCATTAGCAGGATGTTGTGCAATATGGTGCTTGTCATCTGTTTCAAAGACACAGTGATGAGATACAGGTATGCCAGATGGATAAACCTAGTGTGACTAATTATTGTGTATTTGCCTTTAATTATTATCATTTATTACCAGAGAAAAGACAATAGAGGTTCCCAGACTCGGAAGGGAATGTCGGCAGAAGGGGAATTTTTGTCTTTTTGTTTTTTGTTTTTTTTTTTTCCTAAAAGACTGGCACATCAGCAAGAAAAGTTTACTTCTTGGAGAGAAATACTGCAAAACATCTGAGACAAGAGGAGACAGCATAACCCAAGAAATACTTTCCTTTCCCTGGTACATACTTGAGGATCAGATCTCTCACAGGTAATAAATAGGTTTTGTGTAACTATAGAACAAGTATTCTCTTGGCTGAATGTCCACTCAGGTCATAAGGAATGTATGGATTTCCTTCAGTCATCTCACAGAGAGAGGTTTGAGTTCAAAGCGACCTCCAAAAATCACCCAGCCCAACCCCCCCGGAGCTGGCAGGGACGCCTTCCACTAGACCAGATTGCTCAGAGCCCCGTCCAACCTGGCCTTGAACACTGTCAGGAATGTGGCATCCACAGTTTCTCTGGGCAGCCTGTGCCTATGGGTAGGCTTCAGTCCTCTCCAGTCTGGTTTTGGAGGCATTTACAGCCCTGGCTCTGCCCCTTTGGCACCAGAAAAAAGACTAAACCACAAGATGTACATTATTTCCTGCATGGAGAAGTGAAACCTGAGGTCCTTAAGCAGCAATTTGTGACCAAATTAGACTCAGGGTAGCAAACACTGACATTTGTCTCTGTGCCATCACACTGAGCCCTCAACCCTTTAAATGGAATCTGCCTCCGTATCTGACCCTAACACGCAACATTTCTACATTGTTTGGCAAAAATGCAGATTTTCTTCTTTTCAGTATTATGACCTTATTTTCAATAAATCCCCTCACAAACACACACATATTTATAAACATGTCTTGTTATAAAACAAACATTTTAAAACAAAGGGGACATTTCTGTTGCATTTCAATAGATGCCTACTGAGGACAGACACTTCACTTAATTCAGAATCCACAGCCCGGCATGCTGGATGATTTTGAAGGAGTCTAGAAGGTTGACAATGGTAAGAAATTTTGGAAATGTTTAATACTCTAGTCCCAAAAGCTGCTTTCAGGTTACAGCTGAATCAGCTGCCATTTACAAGTGCAAAGTGGGTTTATGATGGCTCATAAGCCTGATCTTGCTTATGGGGCACTGCACTTTAATTTGAGAGCAGCCACACTGATTTAATAAACAGATTGAGGAAGAGCTTCAGACTTCAGGCTTTAAAATTCATGAGGAACTGATTTAGTACATTTTACACTGGTATTTTAACATATTTGCTCTATGGCTAAATTGCAGCACAACCTAAAGGACCAGTCATATACCACAATCTATCGTAGATAATACAAGATATAATCAATGTCACCAGGCTGCTGAGCTATTTCTATATTTAGTATTTGTCAGAAAAATACATGCAAAAGCATTAAAACAACAAAGTCCATACATGGATGATTTGTGAACAGGAGAAAAGGCTAAATTTGCCACTGTTTGCTCTGAATAGCTTATCCAGATTACAGGCCAATTTTGTTTTGGACAGAAATATTTTCCATCACAGAGTCTGCTGAAGTCAAGAGAGTACTATCCTTTGGCCGCAGGATGGGCTGAAGGGCTGGGCTGTATTTTGGGACTGGCAGCTCTGACCGTCTCCCTTTAACCCATTTGAACACAATTTGATTGGGACTTGACAGAACACTTAATAGTCTGTGATTGCCTTGATTGTAGACTTCTACTTTTAAACCAAATGCAATGTCATTATTATATATCAAGAAAGAACAGTCCCTGATAACCAAAAAAATATTACATTAAATTGGCACACTGAGAATTTAATATGCAGAATCAGCCTAATGAAATAACACTTTTGGTTGCAAGAGCCTTCATCATTCTTAAGAAGATTTAATGCTAATCTGACTTGGAGCTGTTTCAGTCCAATTATTTTTCGGCAAATTTTTGAGCTTTATTTTTTCTTTTCAGCAGCACTATTCAGTCTTGACAGTTTTTATTTTGTTATTTTTGTGGATATTGAGTAAATGGGAAACCAATTCAGAACCATTCTTAAGTAGAAATGAAATGCCCTGTAATCCAATTTTGATCAAAATTTATCTTTGCTTTTCGGGGACCAAGCAGCCTGTGCAGTTATCTCTGCACTGCACAAGTTGATAATAAAGCAAAGCAAAGCTCACATTCTTTTCCCGTTGCACGTGGTGGGAACTGGGCATTGTTCAGCTGGAGAACAATGTGCTGCTCCCCCAGCATGTGGCAAAGCAGCAGAATGGCAAGAAAAAGATTTCTCCCTGTGCTTCTACTTCTGTTTCTCTAATGTCTGAAGTAAACCTTTCTTCCCACCTGTGGGTGGGTGGTTCTTTTCCCTAGAAACCTTCCTGTCTCCCTCCCCTGATGCCCGGTGTTTGCAGGAGATAGCTCACTGCTGCAGCACCTTCCCAAAAGCAGAGACACACTCAGCTGTCGTCACAGACCTGGTTTGTAACTCCTCTGCCTTCCACTTCAGTTGCCATTGCCATTTGGGTATGCACAAACAAAAAAACCAAGATACACCACAAAAATACAAGCAGTGACTGGGCAAAGAGGCCTTGTATGTCTCACATGGTGCAGGGAGGAATCCCATGTAACACAGGTTTCTGCTTTATGTTTGCTTCAGTGATTCCAGCTGAGTTCTAAACTGGCTTTTATTCCACTTTGCCTGGCAGAAGCAATACCTCAAGGAAGGCTTTTCTGGTGCAATGTCAGCAAAACTGGTGGCCTTGAAAAGGCTGTTTGCAATCAAGCAAAGCTGCTCCATTTCTCCTATAAACGTACTTCATTCCCACCAATCATTTCTTCTCCAGCTCCTCCTACCTACAGGCCAAGCTTTTTTTCAATGTTCATTTCATATAACCTTCCATGTTGTAATGCAACAGGTGTTTTTCTAGGACGAGACAGAACACTGAATATCAACAAGTTTTTGGGCATTCATCCACATGGGCTTCTATCCTTTTTCACAGGACCCTGTGAAAGGTCATAAAGGATTGATGCATCATTAAATAATCATCTCAACAAGATCAGCACCTGCCACCTGTCCCCAAAAGGAAAAGTTAAGAGAGGTAACGCATCAGTATGAGAGATGATTAAATGCAAATCTCTGGTACCCTCCCCAGACACACAGCAAATGCCTTTTCCTTGGTAGCAGGAAGCTCATTACTAAAGCATACAAACTTTTTAAAGAGATGGAGTTGTCTTTCCAAGGTATCTTTATGTTCAGTTACCCTTCATTAGTTACCTTCTTGTTTGTGTCTATTCTCATCACATCTTGCACTTTCTTACTGCTTCACTCTTTCTGTTTCCTCACCATCTAACCTTAGACCATTCCTTCTCTTTCTTTCTCTCCGAAAATCTGCCTGCTGGTATTTTCCATGAATCCATCTGCATTGAATTATTTATAGATACAATAAAGTCCGCTTTTGTCTAATGTTTATTTTCTTTAATAACAAGAAACATGGGGAAAATGTTCCAAAGAACCGAAAAAGGACTTGACTTTTCCTGGACGCTAGGCAACAGTAGCCAAAAAGTACAAAACAAGCTGTAGGATGTTCGTAAGATGCATCTAAAAATAATAATCTTAGTACTTAGTATCTAATATGTTCTTTGAATTTGTTATATTTCCCAAATCTGAGCCTTGGTTTTTAATACTGTCATGACACTCTGAAGGCTTTAATGGACAATGAGTCACTATGGAGGCAACCAGGAGCAATAAGCAGACAGATTACTGCTGGTGCAGCCAGATCTCTGCTACCTGTTTTCCTTGTCCTAAGTGTTTTAAATAGGTCATGGAGGTCTCTTATGCTGGTCGTTCCCAGCCAGTGGGTTTGTCTTGTACCTGGTAAAAATTAGAACAAACAATATGTCTTGCTAAATGAGTCACTGCTAGTCCTTTGTTACCTTTTACTGTTTGTTTGAATTTACTTTTCATCATGATTTAAAGGCTTTTCCCATCTCCTTTTCCAGTGGAGAGTTTATGCTGTTCATTGCTTCTTTCTTCCCTTCAATTATGCGAGCCATGCAAGCATTTCCCCTTGAACACTTTCCAGCTCCCCCCACCCCGAACCTCACCCACTCCGCGTCCTCCCCCTCGTTTACACAGCTCCATTCTCCACCGTGTTTCCTGCACTGCCTACACTAATTGCACTTAGCATGGATGTGGTGGGGGAGGGAGGGTGGAAAGGGAGAAAGTAAAGAGAGGACTTCTGAGGAATCTGTGTGAGTTAAAACTGGAGGCTCCTCTGCACATGGGAAAGATGGAAGACTTAAAACAGGCAACAGAAGGAAGAGGGAAGAGGAACAGATTCAAGTCCAGATCCAGAGTGACCTCAGACAACCTCAAGGTAGGTTGTGTGTAGGTTCTCACCTTTTTTAGAGGGAGTAAGGAAGCACCTGGAAGCTGCAGAGATGGGAGCCCGGGAGATCCAGTCCCTGTTCTCTACAGCACCCACGTGATGCAAAATCCAGAGGGTGAGGCTTATGGAGCCCTGCCTGCCACCTCTCTTGGCAAAAGGTTATTCAGCATATGGGAGAGGTTGCTTTGTTTCTTACTCCTGGTTCCACACCCCTTGACCATTCTATTGCAATTGCTTGTCTAAAACACTGTTCACTGCCTCTGCCCCCACTCCCATTCCAAAACCACAGGAAAAAAGGGTGCTGATACCACAGAAGCCGTGTGTTGCATGCTGGGGCCGTTCTTGCAGATTGGGAATGGAATCTGCCTGGAGGACTTGCAAAATTCAGTCCCTGGACTCTTCACAGTGGGATGTGAATGTGAATGTCGCCTCTTTCTCAGAGCAGCTTTTAAGAGTGAGTATTTGTCTCAGAAGGAACAAACACACACCATCGAACAACAGCCCAACTAACAAACAAGCCCTCAGAGACCAGCAGTTCCCAAAAATCAGCACTCAGTACTCTCTGAAGCTTCACTCATTTGGATTCAAAGGTACCTGGATGCAGAACACTTGAACGAGAGAAACTGCACATCTGTGGCATGTGCTTATTTATTTATTTACCTGTTTTCCAATCTTGCACCTGCCTAGTTTAGCTGATCTCTAGCTATCAAATTGTGATGGAGCAAAAGTAATAAAATGCCTGTAGGATAGAAAAACCCTGCCTGAAGTTCTCCCATAGCTCAGCCAGACCTAGAAGATGCACAATTCAATTAAAAGAAATATAAAGTTTTTCACTCCTCACCTTGCCATTTTCCCCTTCTCTTCTGTGCATTTCATATATCCATACATATACACATAAATAAATACACACATACTCACACACACACACACACGCATACGCACACACGCACAAACCCACCCCTCCCCTTCCCAATCCTTCCTTTAAGGTTTAATTTAACAATAACATTTGCGATCGGGGTCCTGAGCATCTCAAGGGCATTGCGCTTGAAATTGCACACACTCCGCACCATTTATCATAGCCTGACATGTGTCATGTTCCAGACTGCAGCTCCAAGAGGTTACAGCTCACGACTGCTCCTTTGTTGATCAGCTGCCGAGACAACTGAGGCACCTTTCTTTCTTTTTTTCTTTCTTTCCTTCTTTCTCTTTTTTTTTTTTCCCTTTTTTATTATTAAAGCTGCACCGTCCTCTTTTCAGAAGGTTTATTCTGACACAATGGAAAAAGAAAACGAATTCTTCTCTGCTCTGTGCAGTTCCCCCACCAGCTCTTCATTAACCCAGATTCTGATCACATTACATTTATGTTCGATAGCAAAGCCTTGACTGGTTAATATTACTGCTTAATGCTGACTGTAAGAGGGGTAAACTATTTTCAAGGTAGTTCTGTGCTTGAGGAGAAGAACAGGGTGTATAAATGCTAAGGATACTGGGGACAGTTCTAAGGCAGTCCCAAAGTGCTTTCCTGTGGCAGGCCAGGGAATTCCCTCCATTGCTGAACTTCAGTCCTGCAACTTTGGGGATATGAGTTTTCTCTTTAGCTTCTATTTCACTGGCTCCACCTCTCCTCCTTCACTTGGTGCCTTGCAGATTTCTTGCTGTGTGCAGAGCACCTGAGACCTGTGTGTATCTTTGCCAGAACGATGCGTACAGCAATTCAGCAAAACAGGCTGTTTATAAACAAGAGCCACTGAATTGCATTCATAAATCACTTGTAGATCCTACTTTTGCCAGTCTTCATCCTGCCAATCAACATTTATGTAGGATATGGATACGGGTGTCACTGCAACAATGTGTAAAGGATGTCAGGTGCTACTGAGAGCAAGGAATGGGGTCTGAATGCTGGACGAAGTTCCAAACAAAAGCAGACTTTGTATTGTTCAGCATTCTCAAGAAGACTGGCATATCAGGTGAGCTACTAATTTCTTTTTAAACTATTTATAATAAAGAGTTCTTGAAGGCAGGGAATGCTGAACTGGAGCCGATTTCTCCAATTCCTCTCCCTGTTTTCATGTTCTGCTCTGTCCTGGAAGACCTCAAGCCTGAAGATTCAGGTCCCAGAGTCTGTCAGTGTTTTGGAATGATACTTGATCTTTCAGATTCCTATTCCCCTCTGAGCTCTAAATCACGCAATGTTCGTCACCACCTGTTAGCATCAAGCACAGCCTAACTGCCGACACAGTTGGAGTTGTCTTACTTTCTCTCACACTCTCAGCTCTTGTCGATGGATATTTTCGGAGGTTTCCTCGGTTTAGAGGCACTTGATTAATCAGTAGTGCCAGATGGGAAGGCTCAACTACTACCACCATGTGTGTGTCACACGCCTATTAGATTCACAAACAGAGGGGTTTCTTGCCATTGGCCAGCAAGATTTCGCACTTTATTCTTCATTATATGTTTTTTGCCCCTGTCAGACCTCTTTGCCTTCCAGTTCAGCACGCTTCCCTCTAGAAGTCTGACCTGAACAGCACTTTGCTGCCTGAAGAAAGCCTCTTTTTCTCCCTGTTTCTCAGGGAGGCAAAAGCCCGGTTTTGTGTCTGTAGCTGGGTAGTCCCACATTCACAGCATCCTCTCTGAGCTGCTCCTGGTCTCAGCATGGAGCCGGCTCCCCACTGCTTGTGATGCATTTCCCCCTTGCATCGCTGCTCGTGTTGCTGACCTTGACTCATGCTTGATCCCTGGCCTCCCCCTTTGCCAGCGTCAAGGCACCTGCCTGGCCCTGCAGGGATGATGTAGTGCCACCAGCTGGGATGGCGTAAGGCAGCGCCGGGACTCGGCCAGCTTCCAGTCACATCACTCTGCCTGTCCCGGGGAGCGCAACCACCTGCACAGCCTCGCCCTCCCCCACGCTGAAAGGTGATGGTTTAGCAAAAATAGGGCAAGGCACAGAGCACAGAGAGGTATAAGGGCAGAGACCACCAAAAATACTGTTTCTCCATCAGTTTGCCACCCTAAACAACCACCTGTGTGTGTGTGCCTGACACTGGCACTGCTCCTCTGCCCCCAAGCAGCAAGGAAGCTGCTTGACTGCCCAGTCTTAAACGAATATGATGTCTCCCTAGAACTCCTAGGGAGACTTACTGAGGATATTTAAGAGGGCTGGGGTTCTGTTATTTATAGAGGGGCTGTGCCCAGGGTGTGCCTGTGCCTGTCTCTCTTTTTAGGACACCTGTTCCCATGAAAGCTGCTGAAGTGTTTTAGTTCCTCACTCCAGACAGCACAGGGGCTAGCTTAGCCCCCAGCAGTTTTAAATGAAAGATGAATAATTTTAAGGGTATTTTGTGAATTTATAAGGAGGAAGCAAGGAGTCTACACAAAGGAAAAAAATAACAGTCTATGGCAAAAATATTAAAAAAAACTAAAATCTCACTAAAAATAAAAACGCCTCTCAACTTTCCCTCTACATGGATATTGTCATTGTAATACTGCTCAGAAATGGGGTCCCTTTGGGTTGGGAGTGAAAGTGACACACAAATACTCTTAGTGTAATAGAAAACCTATGAGGAAAGCAGCCCACACAGTAATCAGGGGAGTGGTCAGGGTTTCAGCTGAGACGTTCCTCTGAATATCTTAACCATGGACTAGAGCTAAGACTGGATTCAGAACTGGCTCAACAGCCTGGTCTCCTTGTGGAAGGAAATATGGCTACAGCAGCCTCTATTTATTAGGATGGCATTGGGGGATGCTGAAAATTAATTCGCTCCTCGGATATAGAGAATAAAAGTAACCTTGTGTCCCTGTTCTAGAAAGAAAAGGGGATAACCACCAAGCCAAGCAACATATAAATAATAGGAGACCAATAATGACTTAAAAAAAGTATTTAAATGCAATCAGGCAGAGTGGAGGAAAGAATAATGGCATGTGTACAGTAGACACAATGTAGATTACAATTTATAACAGGATACAGGATAGAGCCAGCACTTGATTAGGGGACCATGTTAAAAATCTTTCAGCATATGTCCTCTGTTTTTCTTTGCCTTGGCATAGAAGGCTGGGCACTGCTGGTAAGTAAATCAGATCGTCAGAAAATGCCCATGTTGATGAGAATTGCAGGATCCAAGGAAATTAACTTGACTTGTATTTTAGACAGTTCTGCCATATCCATTCCTTGCCCAGAGCTGTCAACTGGGAAAGAGTTGTGCCTGCTTACAGCTTTAATCAGAGATAAAAATTACCCCTGGTTCATGAATATGTTTATCATGGAGATATGTCAATGGCAGAGAATAGATTCTCAGCATACAGTTCTGCATGTCTTACACTAAAACATGTCATATACTGATGTGTTTTGCTCTACAAATAGCATCCTCATACTCCACTCATTGTCCAGACACAGAGCCTGGGCAAGGAGAAGTCCTCTAGCAGGAAGCACAAGGAGCTTTTGCTGATGAGCTTGGAGGGCCTTAAAGCTCCTTGGTGTCTGCTCGCTGTGCCTTGCCCACCACCTATGAGCCATTCATCTGACTGCCAGGAAAGAGGTGAAGAGGGAAATTTTCATTTGGTCTGATCACAAACTCTACTGGGGCTCCTTTGATCATCTTCTGTGTCTTGAGGCTTCTTCTCCCTCCTGGATGTGTTCCCAGCTGCTGTTGTCTGGAACCAGTGCTTCAGCATGGCTGTTGACCATTTACACCAGTAAGTCTTGCTCTGTGGTGGGGTGGGGGGAGGCTGTGATGTGCTATTTCTTGTGGATAGTCAGGCTGTGATAAAAAGCAAGTTCTATTCATGAATAGAGTAATTTTTTCCACTTCTAAACGTCTTTTTCTTCCCAGTCTGGTAACATCACAACCCTCAGAGTACCCTAAATTAAAGAAAGCAATACCAGAACAACAACAAAAGCAGGAATGGGAATGACACAGCAGCAAACCAGAAAGCAAATGGCTGACAAGGGATGTTTAAATGTTGCACAGTGTTATTTTGGCTGCTCTGTTTGTCCAAATTGCCCTAGAAAACAGAGAGAGCACAAGCAGCCAAATGAAGGTTCCTTGAAGTCGGGGATTTGCTGGACCCCGATGTGCGTGCGCACTGGGTGTGGGTATATTTGTGTGTGTATATTGGGGAAGAAGGAAGATTGTTATCATGGTCTCTTTCTAGACAGGCATAAACACCACTGTTTATTTCCAGCATGCCATCTAAATTCAAAATTAGCATAAGCTGATGGTGTTAATTGATTTATATGCATGCAGGCAGTGGTTTATCAAAGGTAGAGGGACATAAGGTCACTCCCCTAAGGGCCTCCTGGGAACAAGTATCCATCTGAGATAATATTGAGATTGGCATAGTTGGGAATATAACTGTGTCCAAGTATGAAGAAACTGAGTTCTTTGTCATTAGCAGCAAAATAATTTTCCTATTAATATTGTAATCCTCCTTTTAATAAAGGCTGCTCTCATTGAGGTCTAGGAAAGTGCCCTCCAGGTCCACTCTGAGGTGGCCCAGGCTGCAGCTGGAAGGCTGGCTGCCTTCCCAGAGAAGGGAAAAGTCCTGTCCAATTTGCCATCTGAGCAAGGCTCTAGGAATTTTATTCCCTTCAGGTCAGTGTACCTCAGCCATTGTGGAAATGCCAGAACATTTCCTCAGAGGAGGTCAGCAACGACACAGAGGCAGCAGGGACCAAGCGGGAGTTCTTTACTTTCTGAGGAAATTTCATGAAAATATTTTCCCTGAGCTGTAACGAGAGAAATGCCAGAAAAGGGCCTTGGCTTGCAAGTGTCCAGGGAGGAAAAATAAATACCCTCTTGTGCTGCCACCCCCTCAGAAGGGAGGAAAGGAGAGGACACAGTCCCTAACATGCTGTGCCCAAAATGTCTCTTATTGCTGTTGGTTTTCGCTCTCTATTTTAAAAAATCTTGGTTTTCCCAAGCATGAAAATGGGTTAATCTGAACTGACAGTTGATTCTTCTCTTTTTCATTTCTCTCTCTCTTTGTTTGTTTGTTTGTTTGTTTTCCCCCCATTTTCCAGGGTCAATTTGGGGAACTCAGATGTGAAATCCATCTAAAAAAAGCATCTTCCACTTGCAAGAAAAGCTCCCTTGCCTGGCAAATTGGGAATTTTACCCTCTCTAGTAGGAGCTGCAATATCTGATTGCTCTCTGACTAAGTAGGAGCTCGACAAGGCCACCTTTACACTGAACAATCCCATACATCAGAGGCCACCCCTTTGAATTCAATGGCTTTACTGGTGCTAAGAGAGGATATTGGAAACTTAGCCTGAAATCACACTTTTCAGGTAATAAGCAGCAATGAATAGAAGAGAAAAGGAAACAGGAGGATTATAGGATTTCATGAGTTTCTTTTGAAGAAAAGAAACCACCCTGCTGCTGATGGCCAGACGCTCATGTGGGTGTTGAGATGTGCAAATAAAGCAGGGTATAAAGCTGTTAACAGTGGTTCACAGCAACAGACCAGCTCCTGTCAAGGAGAAGCAGGTTAGGTAAACTTTTCAGGTGTTTGGAGGTGAATCTTTTCATCCGTGCACAGCCCTTGTTTGACCCAACTATTTCACATCATTACCAATTGCTTTGTTCGTACATATCAAACTTCCTTCTTGTGCTTTATTGGTTTCTGCTCTTGCTGACCTCTTCCAGCAGTTTACTTTCTAACATCCTGAATGCTTCATCATGACTGTTCAGCACACCTCACTGAGGGCTGAGATTAAAAGTTAAAAAAAAGAGAAAGAGTGAACACAACAGGAGAGAAAAGAGAAGAGCTTCTGGCAGCAGCCTGGTGACACTCTAGGGGTAGTCAAATGGGATGAGAAACCACCTGGAATAATGGCAGTGGGGAAAAAAGAGAAAAGAGACTCAAACAGTAGGGCCTCAGAGAATTAGTAGGAACATCAAGCTGAGCAGACCAGGGGAGGGGAGGAAGGCAAAGTCTGTCTCCATCTCAGCTCTCTGTTCCAAAGAGAGACACTGAGCCCCGTTAAAATAGAAAATGGGATAATTTAGTTTACAACACTGGGCACAGATCTCTTGTATTCAGTGGCTGCTTCTCTCCTGGAATGAAAGTCTGCTTGGCTCTAAGTTATAAGAGCAGTCCCAGGGAAATCTGAATGAGGACAGGAAGGGGAGAAGGTGAGAACTAAAGAGGGGGAGAGCAGATATTGTCAGACTCACCTTTAGTAGGCTGCAGGACACTGGTGTAGCAGAGCCAACACAGCACCAGCATTATTCTCCCTCCATAGGTGCTACAGAGCTGCATTTGTGCCCCCTCCCTGAGCACAAGGCTGCAGGGACACAGGGAAGGTGAGAGGACATCAGCCTGGCCAGGGCTAACTCTGGCTGAGCCCAGGACCTTCTGCTTCCTCTATCCTGGCAAATTGCAGCAGGGTTATGTTTAGGCTGATCAGTACTTGGTGGAGGATAAACATTTCATTTAACACAGGGAGGTTGAGATTTGGGAGCCTGGCTCCCTTCTGGATGGAGTGACAATGGAAACAGTCAGTATTCATGCCAGGAAACATCATAAGGTTTATTTGGTGTCAATAAAAGAAGGAAATGTTTTGACAAAACCAGAATATTTTACTTGGGTTTATTTTTTTAAATAATTCTCTATTATATGATAGAAAATTAAAATGTAAAGTCAAATATTGTCATGTCCCCTCAAAAAGTTGGCATGGGTTCTTTAACACAGTCAGAATCTTTCTAAAGGTTATTTTGAATTTTCCTCCAAAAAGAAGCAGTGCCAAAATCAGTTTGACATTATGAAGGGTTTTAGTGTTGATGGAAACACCTAACTAATAGTCAGGGTATGTATGGCTGTCCCTGCTTCTAACATTACAGAGAGCCTGACCTGCAGGTGCTCGTCTCTAAGGCTTTCAACTCAATTTGCAAAATTCAGGCTTTGCTTTAGGTTTACAATACCACGAAGCAACATAAAGTTCAGTGATGATTGGATTAGGTTTTGACAAATATGAGAAAAAACACTGAGATGTAATGTTAAAGCAGAAGGAACTCCAGGAAAGAGCAACTGGAGGTCTATTTCGTGAACATACTGAATATGTGGCTACAGCTGCAGCATATTCAGACTGCATGAAGTCTCTAACAAAAGGCATTATGTAAACTTCTTATTTGAATAAGAAAAAGGGTATTTGACCTGCGTTCTTTTCTCATTAAGTATATTTTTCTGTGCACATTCTGCTTCTTTTTTTTTTTTTAATGCTAATGAAGAATTAAATTGTTACATCTTCAGACTAATGACTCTCATCAAGATTATTTTAACAATTCCTTTCCAGCCTTTCCAAGTTCTGTTTCGTGCTTAGGAGACAGAGAGTTTTAGCTTCCATGTCTGCCTTTGGTATTTCTACCAAGTGTAGATTTGTGACATGTGCTGCCATGTCCCAGGGTACATAAAGCTTCACTTTGGTGTCCTTGACATCTTTGGTCCTTTTTGTGGCTATCTCATAATTCATGCAAGTGATGCCATACAACTGTAAGTTTTTCATGAGGTCATAAAACTGATTTATAGAGGTTTTCCCATAATCTCCAAGCAAATTAAAGAAGGTTGATGGAGCTATGCAACTCACTGTTGCCTCAACAATGGTCTCATTCAGAAATGACACTGAACAAGATTGAGGTATTAAGATATCAAGAATGTCCTTAAGAAGCCTTGTCTGTCTGTAAAAAAAAAAAAAAAGTGATGCCTACAAACCAAGAAGGGCTGTTTCTTCTCTACACTTAGTTGATTTTAACCGTGGCATCTACCTTAAGATTAGTCAGATAGTTTCTTCCTTCACTTTCTGCTTCCAAACAGAAAAGTGATTAATTCATTACAGATCAGCACTTACAAAAACAATTTGAGATCAATCTCCTTTCCCTTCTGAGATATTTGAAGTTTTCGATTATCCATTTTACAAACAGTGTTTTATTTTGCTTTTCAGCTTTTAAAATAATTTTACAATAAGGGAAATATTCCAATAAGGGAAAATTCTAATTCCAAAAATTCCAACAAAGGAAAATATATTTATATATACATATACATATTTGCACACATATATGTATAAAAAACCATATATATCAAACTATATATCTGTATATCTAAAACTGGGGGGGGGTTATATATATAGATATTAAACTATTTAAAATGCACATATATAAGAACTAGACACAAACCTCAAACTCTGCTTCCAAACTGTTAAAAGTGGACATTTCAGAATTGTGGGAACTTTATTCTTCCATCTTTTTTTTCTGAAGCTGTTTGTGAAATGCTTGCATTTTGACAGAACTATATAGTCCAAGAAAATGAGCTTTCACTAAACTGCCTCCAACTTCAATATATGCCCTGTGTCAAACTCAGAGAGAGCTCCAACCCCTGTGGCTGGGGCTGAGTGCCAATTACACTGCACCCAAGGGCCTATAACTGTCTTTTTTGCTTCTGTGAATATCACTTTTCTAGTTAAAATCTTCAGGACTGCTTGCAAAGTATTTGCTACTATTGCTCTGGATTTAAAAGTAACCTTGAAAACATTTCTCCATGGTAGTAATCGAGGTGATTCTTCCATCCCTTCTCAAAATTGGCAATATATCATTCCTATCTTTCCTCCTCAAACTCTGCCCAGCAGGTTTCTGAAGACCTTTTTAAAGTAGGTGTTATCCTTTTTATTTTCTTCTTATTTGAATATTTCATCTCAAACTTCACAGGGAGATGACTATCTCTCTCAAGTGCGTGAAACCAGCCAGGAGTGTTTTATACCTACATTCTAAAGCATTTGATGCAATCCGTACTATGATTATACATAAATAAGTAAAGAAAATCTTTTTTGAATCACCTTTGTATCAGAATGAGTGGGCCTTTACCACCGAGATCATACAAACTAGAGAGTTCTAAAGGTGAGAAATTCAGGTCCTTTAAAGAGTATTTGAAGTAAAATCGAGGAAGCATACACATTATATGTATTAGTTTTATTATTAGAGTGAAGAAATAATTGTTAGAGTGATTTCCTGAGTGATTTAAGTGCTAATAGAAGTATTGAGCCATATTCTGATCACACAGTTTTGTAAATTGGAGGTAACTTAATGATATGAGTTCATTAAAAGGGAGATGGCATCAACCTTGCCATGTTCAGGCACAGTGCAAAGAGATGTAAATATTTAAATAAAAGACAGGCACATTGCAGAACTATAGTTCAAGGCAATACTGCCTTATGGCCAGTGTATCGCAACAGGCTGTAAAAGAAAGTAATGAAATCATTAGATACTGTAGATTAGATAGTGCCTTGCATTCTATTTTCTGTTTACATGATAAAAACCCCTTATTAATATCATCATCCTTGTTATTGTTCTAATATTGTGAATTCTTGTTGTTTTCTCATGATTTTCTTTAAAGCCTCAGATGCTGGAACCATGGGATCATCAGGTAAGTTTCCAATTTCTTTTTTTTTTTTATTTAAATGTAACATCCTAGTTTTCCTAGTTGAGGAAAGAAGTTCAAAAGCACATTTTGAGTCCAACTCAAATTACCTAATTTTATGTAACTACATCAGATGAGTCAAAGCACAAAATTTATAAAATCCAGGCAGTGTGTGAAGCACAGAAGCTGCCCTAAAGGTCCCAGCATTTAAATTAAACTAACTTCGTTGTCGCCAGTGCCAGTAATTACAATAAGACTGGCATTTCTTGTTACCCTGTGAAATTACCTGCAAGGCCTTTTCATATTGTTTCCATGCTGTTGTTTTCATGCTCAGTAGAGCATTAAGAGTCAATGATGGGCAGCTCTTGTGTTGGACCGTGAATCGTGGGGCATTTTGCTTTGGACTCTATAGAAAATCCTCAAGGTGTTTATTGACAAATGCTTCCTACGGGCTGCTGTAATAGAGAATTCTCCTCTCTGCCCGCTCCCCAGTTCCTACAAGGCCAATCTGCTCCACATCTAGGCACGCTGTTGCAAAAAATATATTTTTTTCAGTACCCTCCGTAATGTGCCTTCAACAGGAGCTATGGATCAAGCGTGCTCCGGACCAAAGGCACTCAGTCCTTCAGCTCGGAGCCGTGCGCTGCCATTTCCCCTCCATTTGTTTCTATGGAGCTGCCTGTGTGTGCGGTCATCCATAAGGGTGCTGAGATACCCTGGAGAGGGAAGGAATAGCTGTAGCTATTTTTCATTATTATATACTTCACTTCGTAATAAATGAGATCCATAGCATGTGAACACCGCTCTTGTAGATCATCATATCAGCAAGCACAAGGAACCTTATGTGCCACAAAAGCTAAATAAAATAAAGTAAGTAATCCCGAGAAAAATAGGCTGAGGGGAGACGGTTGAGTGTTCAGGACTGCACAGTGCATCCTCTCAGCCCGAGAATGACCTCAGGACTTGCAGCAACCAGAGAATGGGTAGTTTTAAAGCTAAAACCATGGTCTACATGCCTGTCTCCTCTCTATCTCTAGCCATACACAACGCAGAAATGTACAGACTTGCACTTCCATTGCCTTGCAGGCGTCTTTGGGATAACAGGGACCAGCAAACAACTTGTGACCCAAAAGAGAAATAGCAGCAGTAGCAACAGGACTCTCCTTCAATGCTTGTGATGATGGTGAGTGTTGAGTGTCTCTGTAAAGCAGAGCAGATCAGGTATGGAATTTTAAGACCAAGTTTATGATAAATCTAGTTTTGCAAAAATCCCGTGGTCTAGCAGGTAGGGAAGGTATCTGTCTGCAGTGAAACACAGAAGAGCTGGATGGTCCTGCTGAGAGTCCAAAGTGAATTTCTAACCTGTTAACCTTTTGACTAATAACCCAAAATGTGAGCTACAGAATACCTAGTCAGTGCTAAGAAAATTATGGATGTCTATTTCCTGAAGAGCAGTTATAATTCATGACAGGAACTTTGGTGTTATTTCCATAGGCCAGTGATGTTTTGGTACCTTCTGCCCTTGCAAAGTGATTAATTTATTGGGAGGCATAAAGAACCAGTCCTAAACTGGGTTTGGTGAAGCCAAGCGTTAGCAGGATGCTCCAAAATACCAAAACTTAGTTCTGAAAAACCACATTCAGAATCATAAAAAGAAGGAAAGAATAGATACAGAATAAAATGTAGCTCTTTCCTGGAGAAGAGGATTCTACCTTACAGTTTATTTGGCATCATAACATTTGTAAAATCACAAACAAATATTTACACTTACACACAGTTTTCCCACTGTTTCAAAACACAGTGGTTTTCTTCACTGTTTGCCTTGGGTGTGAGTTGAGAGAATTCTGGTTTGGTTAAACTTTCTGCCTCTCAGATAAAAAACAGCAGCAATTTTCTGCTTGAATTTCTCTGTGACTAAATCCATTGATCATCCTTTCTCCCTGTGAGTGAGGAGTGTGTTTTCTCTTTAATAACTACTATCCTTCTCCCTGAATATTTTTTTCTCTCCCCTTCACTTGTTTGTGTTGTGTTGGTCAGTCCACTGCACTATTCCTCTGAGAGACAGAGAGAGCACAAAATTGAAGTTATTTTATGCTTGGTCTCCCTCAGTCCCAATTTTCAAATCTTCATGTCAATTTTCACACATCAGTGTCATATGGCGAATGCTATGGAAATTTCAGTGGGGTCCTTGGGAGACAATTTATACATGACCCCCTATTCCCTCCCCCAATCAGGCTGCAGACCCTGCCTTTACAAAGAATAAGTGGATTTATAATTAATGTGGATTTTAAAATATAAATACATTCAGAAATTTTCCCATTTGTTTGCCTCTGTTGCAGTATGAGTTCAAAGGAATACAAGCTCTCTCCCTTTCTCCCTTCCCACCCTAATAAATTGGCTCAAGTTAATAAAAATTACATCATGTTGAAGTAAAAGATGAACTCATTAAAGTTAATACTTTACTTTTTTCCCCTAAAAGTTATACTCATGAGGGTTTATCAATCAACTAATTTGGTAATCACCAGTTAGCAAATACAGTTATTGCCATTTACTTAAGTGAACAAGGTTAGGAGGAAATGAAACATGGTGAGCTTGGATGGGTAATTATATCTTCTTTTAAACTAATGAATGTGCATGGTCTTAAGAGTCCTTGGTGAGTAAAATCCTAGGAAGAGATACAAAAGCTCAGCTGACACCAGCAGAGCATTTCAATCCTTGACCTTAAAATGGGCCCCTGACATCAGAAAGGGGTACACGTCACCTGCTGCATTTTACAGTGTTAATTATCCTCTCTGTGGGCGAGAAAGGGATGACAAGTTTTCCAGATTATATCTCAAAACATTGTAAAACTTAAGCCATTCATGAGGAGACCTAAACTGCACCCAAACCCCTCTCTTTAGATTTTACTTAAAGATGGTACCAAGGCATCACATGGACCTGATTCTCTGCATGACCTACCACCAGCACCTAGGGAGATTTTCTAACATTATCATGAAGTTTTGGATTGTTACTTTCATTTTTTCTTTTTTTTCCGTGACAAAACCAGCAAATACTAACAGGGGAAACCTAATGCCCAACTTTGAAAGAACTCCTTCTTCCCTCCCATTCTTTGTGGACACTCAGCATCTCTTTCAAGTTCCCTTCTCTACCAAAAAGAAATTTTTTATCCTTCAGTCTCTTATATATCATTCACCTCATCTTTGTCTGATTTTTTTTTCAGTTTTGGAAGACTGTCTTAGGAACTGCAGTGGTAGTAGAATGGTTGTGGGAGTTTTTCTTCTGAAAATCTCTGGGGATCAAGTTTGGGCTTTTCAATGCAACATCTCATCCAGGAGATGTAGAAATCATCATCCTCCGGTTTGTTTAAGTTACTTCAAAGCCAACTGCACCATGTACAACAACAACACACTGAAACTCTCCACCAAGCCGCCTTCCCTGGTGATTTTGTGAGCAACCTCTGGATGAGATAGCTTTATTGGGATTGTTGTCCTCCTTCAATGTGGCCAGAGGGAAATGAGCTGGATGAACATTCTGCTGTGCCACACAGACCAGCCAATGCACTCCATGTGTGTGCAGGTAAGGACACACTGTAGTTTGAAGTACCATGACCTTCAGAAAGGCTGTAGAATATATATTTGTTTGGCATGCTGCCGTTTTGCTTCTGGCTGCAATCTTATCACCTCTCCCAGTCTAGAACTGGAGAACCCCCAGAGAAAAACTGAAGAGGGGAAAAAGAGCATCCTGTAGGTCCTGGGGCTGCCTCATCCCTTTTGTGCTGTTGTCCGTGGAGGCATTACTAAGGCAGAATTGGAGTTCCTCTGAATACTGAGGCCTTCAGGGGTGGTCTTATATAAAGCTGAAAGTTGTTTTAAATGTTCACTGTAATCCATATCCATGTGAAGACCTCAGTTTTTTGCCTTGCTGGAGAAATCAATCTTGGAACAGTGACCAAGACTGTCGCAGTTTATCCGGGATATGCCCATAGCACTCCTCTAACAAGTCTTATGGTGATGGATGAGGTGCAAACTCTGGGACAACTTTGCACCATGCAGTCACAGGACCGCCCGTTGAGAGCTGCAAACCTGCTGTTCTCACCAGCTCCACTGAAAATCAGAATTGCCTGTATCTAGGGTTAAATGAGGCACTTTCACTGCTGGAACAGCCTGCCTTACGCTGATATAGCTGGCAGAAGGATAGAGCCCTCAGCTATATTGTATATATTCCTGTAAAAGACGGGTAATCCAGCAAATCGAGGCACTGTGGCACATAACTCAGAGAGTGGGCACGTGCGTCTGCGTGTGTGCATACCTGGGTATGTGAGAGACAGAGAGATGAGATATATGGGGAAATACATGAGAGATGAGACTGGAGAGATAATTTCCAGAAAATACAGCAACCATCAGAAACTTTGTCTTTCCAGGTGGAGGGTTTTGCAGTGCTGGTGCTTCTCTCTTAACTTGACAGCTCTACTCTTAGCCCAGCTCATAGTTGCTGCCTATAAATTTAATTAGAATGGGGGTAGGGGAGGAACAAGCCTGCACGGCACTTGGCACAGTGCTGAAAATAACCAGCTTTAATACCTTTGACATTGAAGCACCTGCTGAGGGCACAGACTGCTGTACAGCTGACCGACCCTGCTCTGGTGACAGGATGTGTCACTTCGCTTGCCCTCAAAACGCGCAGCCCACCCCGTAACCCGGGGGAATCGCGTGCATGGCTCTGGGGCCGGACATCTCCCTGAGCACCATGAGGCAGCGTTGCACCCTGGAGGAACCGGGGAGGGATGCTGAGCACCCCTGACCATGTGAAAAGGGAGCTGCTCAAGCACGGCGGTGGCAGCGTGTCTCGTGTATTTAATTTTTCTCTCTCTGATGTAGTGGGCTATTTTCTGTGTTTGCAGCTAAGTGCAGCACTGCAGCCAGCCGTGAACATTTCTGTTGGCCCAGCTGGCCTCTTGTTTTAATGCTCTTCTCAGGGCTCTCCCTGGGTAGAGCTGGGAAGTAAACAGATTGGAACTTTGCCCACACATATATATTTAATTGTGAGCTGATTTTATGCTAGGGAAATGTAATAGACCCATCACTTCAGGCAGACAACTCCCAGCTGAGGCAACAGGTTAGAGATTTCCCCCACTTCTGGTGCTTTCTGAGATGTAGCAGCTCTTATGGACGTAGGGATTCCTTGTCAGAGATTGAACCTTTTATACTGTTTCTGATAAGCTCTAGGCAGTGTGGCAGCAATTTAGGGATTTGAGGGATATTTGACCTCTTTCCTATGCATGCTGCAGGGATCTGCTTGTGAGCGTGGCTTTGGGTCATGTTTGGAGATGTCCCAGCTGAGAAAAGAAAGTCCCTGAGCTCCTTTCACAGAGTGCAGCAGTGACACAGTGTCAGGATGCAAATGAAACCTGGACCACATCCGACAATTTTGCTACCATTAAATGGCACTGATGCTGCTGCTAGAAACACTTTTCAAGTGTAATTTGATTTTTTTCTTTTTTAATTGTGTTTGAATCTAACCCAATTTTAGTTCAAATCAAGTTAGCCAAATTCAAATCAAGATCAGATTGAATTCCCCTCGAAATCTGAGGGTATTTTCACATCCACCAGGAAAGGACTGAGTGGACCTGAACTTAATTTGAGGGAAAAAAATGCCTACAAGTGTCTTGAAATCATCTTCACAGAATCATGGAATAGTTTGGGTTGGAAGGGACACTTACTAGTCCATGAGCAGGCAGACAATGAGCAGAGAGACATCTCCAACTAGACCAGCTTGCTCAAACCCTCTTCAGATTTGACCTTGAATATTCATCACCCTCTTTCTTTTTAGGGTCCCTCTGCCATGCCCCACTCTGCCTGGCTGCTTTCTCTGTTCCAAAGCCCTGGAAGTGGCTGCATTTGCTCAGACCTGAGGATGAAGCAGCACAGGCAGCCTCTGAGCAGGGCACCACGCCAGGCAGAGGGGTGCACGCAGCCTTTGCATACACCGCGCAACACCGCAGAGGGCAAGACAAAATCCATTTTAAATATGCAATTGAGTCGTGCAATTTTCAGCCTATTCAGGCTTAGCAAATGCCTTCAAGGGATCAGACTCCCAAGCACCACAAGTACAGTTGTGACTATGCAACATTCTGTAATGCAACAGCTCTGATGTGAAGTTATTACCGGAGGCACAGTGTTGATACCTGTGTTAAGCCTCTGAGCATTGCCCAGTGTGAACTATGTGTTTCCACAAGACTGAGCAGACCCAGACAGAGCTGATTGCTCTTGCAGTTAATAAAAAGCACTGCACTTTCTCTCTTGACAATCCCGACACCTGAGTGCTTCCTACGTATGACAGTTAGCACATTCTGGTTGCTCAGTGGCCTGTGAGAAATGAGCCTCTTCTCAATTTAGTTCCTATCATCAGACAAGCAGTACACACAATAAAAAACACACCTTGACAGTCAGCCCCCAAAGTAGCCCTGGGGACTGCAGGTCCGAACTTCCCTTTCTCATACACAAAGCCATAAACCAGACGGAATTTATCGGACTGGGCTCTGCTATTTCCTTCAGGTAAATCAAGGTAACTCCACAGAGGTCAAAGGAGTCACTCTGGTCCAGTGCAGAATAGCCTGGAGGAGGGGAACCTGTGCTGACCCTACCACGTTTCTTTTCTAGGTGGAACTTGTCAAGCCCTCCTGACTTGCGCTGGTGGTCATGGTCTGCCACAAGGTCCCCTCAATCAGAACAAGCTCTGCCTCCACTCATTAGCTGAGCATTTGGCCCAGGAAGTGACCTTGCCACAGCAAAGAGCACATGGTATGATGTCCTTTTTTTCCAGGAGGGTGAGGAAGGCGCAGGGCAGGGGTGCTGAAAAGCTGGACCAGAAGTGGGTGGATGGTGGCTGCTGCGACAGCCTCTGCTCCAGCCAAGCCCAGCTCATCAGGTCATGTCAAACGGAGCTAATATAAATGTCAGTGTGCTGCTTTCAGTCATGAAATCTCTGTTTGTTGTATTGCAGTTCATTTTCAGTCTTCCAGCTCTATGGATGCTATCAGCTGACATGTCTGGCTGGTATCCTCTGCCAAAAATACATGCGCTTTCAACATTTCTCAGGAGTTGGATTTTTACCCCCCTCCCTCTGACATGCTGATGTCAAATTTCTTCCTGGCTATATGATACACAAGACTGTCCACACCTACCAGATAATGAGTTTAACATTTCAAGGACAGAAGCTCTCAGTCTCAGTGAGACACGGGGTGGATGTGCAGGCCTGATTTGGGGTAGGTGCCAAAAGTGGCAGGGCTCTTTTAAGCTTTGTTGGCATGTTCTCTTTTAAGATAATCCAACCCAACAGAAACAGATGTGTATAGCTCAGAGTTACATTGGTATTCTTGTTACAATTAAATACTATGTTGCTATTAATAGTAGCTTAAGTTCTCCTCCCATATTTCCTGGCTCTTATAACAAATTCAATGATCTTTTTGCAGGTCAAGCTGGATCTGGAATCTACTCTGCTGCCTTTCCTCGGGCTTCTCCCATCCTGACCCTCCGCTGGTACAGTTGTCAGGTCCAGTCCATCTTCACTTTCTCCTCCACATCTGTGTTATCTGCCTCCTCTCTCCTGGTGATGCCCTCTCTTCTCTTCCAGCCCCTGATCCTCATCTCTCACATCTTCAAAACGCATGTTTTACTTCTTCCTCAACTTTCCCCTTTTTCTCTTTTTTTACAGTAGTGTATAGGTTTCACTTATTTTTTTTCTGAAGAGAAAAATGAATCATGTTGTTTTCCTCGTCTTTCTCCATTTCCCATCACAGTCACAGATATTTTTCTTCTTTTCTTACCCTTAAAACCCAGAAGTTTAATTTCATCTCTGGATCTTTAGTTTCCCCTCTCATTCTATTTCTCATGCTTCTGAACCTTTCACTTTTCTGTGTTCTCCAGCTCTCATTAATACAATTCTCTATTCCATTTGAAATAATTTCTCTCTGTCTCTGTTTGCCTCTCTGGAAGCTCTGCTCCCTTGCCTATCTAGGCTCATTCAACGTGATTTCTCCACTTTCTTTGTCCTGTGTACATCCCACTGAAATTGCTCCCAACAAAACCTTTCTGCATTTCTCAGGCAAAACTTGACAGCAGTTTGCCAGCTGCAGCCTCTTGACCCATCAGCAATTTTTGGCATTATTGTTTACTTTTGAAATCTGTTCTTCTGAGCGTCCAGGTCTCAGTCTTCTATTGATGTTGCTCTGGTTGACTGCAGGCTCTTCATCATCTCCCCACCCTCCAGTTTTATGTTGCCTTCACTGATATAAATTCTTACTCTCTTCCATTCTGTTCCCATACCTTTCTCTTGGCAAACTTATCTGCGTATCCAAACTCAAGCATCACTGCTCTGACAGACTCACAAATCTACTCTGGACTTGTTTCTTTTTGTCCAAAACTGATATTTCATGCAGCGCCTTTGACTTTTACTCATTCATGGTGAGCTGTCATCTTAAGCTGACCATGAATTTCCAGTTTCTTCCTCACAAAATCTTGCCCCTTTGCCTCTTTTTTTTTTTTTTTTTTTTTTTAATCATGACCTGGAGCTCATATTTGTTACTAAGGCTTCAAATGTAAGGAATTTTTTCAACTGGCTCATCTCCCTCTAATTTATTACCTAGAGAATGTGTCTATATCTCTCTGAGTTTTAGTTATAACAAACAGAAAAGATGCTGAATTTTCTGGTGCTCCACACAACTGAAATTCTTACAGAGGTTTAGAACTGGATTTTATCTGTGGAAACATTTTTTATTTTTCTGGACAAATTGAATCACATGTACATTTTTCCAAATTACTCTGTAAATGTAATTTCTCCAGCTTATCAGTGTGATCAATATGTTGCTGTTTTGGCTTCCTTCTTGGAAGGGAAGATATTTCTCCATAAGAGTTCTTCTGTTTCAACAAGTGCAAGCTATTCTTTACTTTGAAGACACTTTTCTGCCTCACTCTTCAGCTTGGTCTGATGAACCACTGCTGGTCACAATCAAGAGAAGGTCAGAGGGGCAGCCAAGGAGCCAGAATCCTGTCCACCCTCCCGAGCTGGCTGGCTAGAACAGACACACTGTTTCCTTATAACAGCGAGCAGTAAGTCTGCAAAGCTCTTCTCTTCCCTGGATGCAGCTGCATTTTATGCTGGTGCATGTTCTCCTGTTATTTCTCCTGCTCTTTTGCCAGTTCCTCTTCCCTTGGTTTTATTTGAGCATTTCCTGGGACAAGAGCAATATTTTATATTTCTACAGCATCAAGCACAGCAGCTCCCTGACCTCAGTGATGAGGACTGTGAGATGCCTCTTGCAGTGCTGGTAATCAATAATATAAATTTAAAAATGGTTATGAAATGGCAGTAGGGGAGCAGAATGGGACAAGAATCAGAAAGACTGCTCCAAACCATATGTTTGGGACACCCATGCTTTGACCTTGATAACTGCTGGAGCAAATAGGAGTTGGACTTCGATGATCCCTGTGGGTCCCTTCCCACTAAGGATATTCTGTGATTCTGTGGTTGTTACACTAATGTTTGCAGAAATGTAGGGTCACCAAGATCAGAATCGGTTCATCTGGCCAGTATGTGACAGCCGTGATTTTATTTTGGCAGGTCAGCATCATTCCAGCCACTAGCACAGGGGAAAAACATGCACAGACACAGCACCCTCCTGCTCATGGCAGCCAGAGCAGCCTTCAGACATCTCACCTCACCGCTGACACGATCCTTCAGTGCCCACCAAAATCAAATGCAGCTAATTGGAAGGTGATGACAGCCAGGGGGCTGCTGGATTTGCATGCTAATTCCTCTTTTTGAGCATCACACAGCCCAAGAACAGGTAAAATGAGACGCTGCATTTCATTCCAGATGATTTCCTGCCTTCTTCACAGTACCCATGAATACACACACACACACACCCATACACACACACACACACACGTTTTCCCTCTTGAGCTGTCCTGAAGCCAAAATCAGCTGGAGATTGCATTACATGGGCTTTCCAAAAGGCTGGCCAACATCTTCAAGGGGCAACATGTTTTTTTTCCTTTTGTTAGGACAGGGCTGCAGACTGCAACTGTAAATGAGTCTTTAGAAATCACAGCAACCCAGCTCATGTGGGGAGAACAGAGCTCTTTCCACAGGTTGGGTTACAGCTTCCTCATACTTTTTATGCCAGGGCTTTGGATGGATTCCCGGCTCTTGTATCACACAATATTGTTGAAATTTTGTTTCGAGTACCCAACCTCCTCCTCTGCTCTACCACTCACATCTGCCCCTGCTCTAAGTCTACCAATTATTTCCTTTAAGTGTCAGCAGCACACCACACACACTGAGATATAACCTTTCTTCTAGTTGATGCTGTTAAACTATTACTTGAAACTGAAGTTGCAGTTGACAAGTGCTACTTCAGTCACTAACAACTACTTCAGACGTGCTAGTGGTGTCTTGGCTCTTAATGCTGTGGCTCAGGGCTCAGGGAGTGACTTTACAGGTCACTTAGAGTCATCCATCTGATCTGAAACAAGATCAGTCAATCTCTCCTCTGGCTCTGTGCCTTGCTTGCCAGGAGGTTCTCTCTCCACCCACCCAGGGCTGCAGCAGTGGCGTATCTGAGTGGCTGTAGGGGCAGCCCAAATTCCAGAATTCCAAATTCCGGAATCCTACTTTGGGTTGTAGCTTTGAGCCACAAGCTGAGTTTTTCTGTTTGCAGCCAAAGAAAAGTGAGAGGTCCAGTTCCTTGATGTTGAATACAGCAATTTCAAGGGAGAAAGATCTCCTTTGCTTGCCCGCATCACAATTTACTTTTGTTTTAATTTTTTTTTTTTTTTTTTTTTTAAATCAGGTTGAACACCTTCCTGAGGAAAAACAGGATTTCTGCATGGAAGGAAGATGAACACTCAGACAGACACCTGAGTTCTGCAGCATCATGTGAGGATTAGCTTTCCTTTCCTTTCCCACTCCCCTTTCTTCAGGCTCAACTCCTTCAGTCTAATCAAAGCACGAGGTATCTCAGACACAGAAGATTCACAGTTCGGCAGAAGTCATAAATATTTCCTTTATATTTTGGCAGGTTTTTGGCACAGTCTTAGGATAAATTTGGAACAGAGTAATATAAGGCAAGGCCAGATCATCTGGGGCACTGAGCTCTATACCCTGTTACGGCAGACAATCCTGTAAGAGGTGTTAAATCCAGAACAACCTCCACTTCTCCTTTGTCTGCTGCACATAAGAAGCTACAATGTGGTATAACAAACTGGGTCTGGCTTTTCAACAGAAAAAAAAATATGTCAGGTTTTAAGCCTCCTTGACATGACAACATCTCCATCTAAATCGCGCAACCATCTTTTGGATAGCCCAGCCTTGGTCTAATGTCTTTTAGAAAATGATGCTCATTTAATTCCTGAAATGTGAAATCTAGGTCTCAGGTCAAGAGCATAGACGTTGTTTAGCTGAAAAATTTAGATGCATCAGACTGTCTGCAAGGGTCTGCAACTTTTCAAACTTTAGATTGCAACTAGACTCTTACTGCTATATATAGTCTTTTGAAGACTGGGATCTAAATAAAAATACCCTTGAAGTACAGGGCATTTTTTATACTCCCACCCTCACAAATTTTTAGGAAACAAAAGACTTCTTCAGGGCCACAACTTGTCTGCACAGAACAAATAGCCAGACCTCGGCTAAAACTTTATTCCTTTTTCTCTCTATATCCAACCCTGAATTCTTCCCTCAGGCAGGATTTGGATGGGACTTGATGGGAGAATCCCCTAAGACAGGCAGGGTCAGATCACACAGATGAAGGGACTTGACAACATGGGAGATATGGAAGCACCTCAGCCAGAGTAGGGCAGCTACTTCATGGGAAAATAAACCAAGTTCTTATCTTAGTAATTGTATGGACAAATTAAATCTAGTCCCAAGCAATCAGGACTCACCCCTTCACTGTTACAAGATGACAGACCTCCGGCCAAGCCACATATCCTTTGGTAGTAGAGTGATCAGCTGAATCTCTTGCCAGGCAGATTTCTAAGTCTAATAAAATGTGTTGGTTATGGGCAGGATATTTCTATGACACAGGGAAATTTTCATCCTCAATGGGAAACACAGCTGGGCCAAAGGAAAGCTTGTGTTGCACCTGTATCTAGCGCAGATTGCACACACCTATGAGCTTTCAGAAGGCAAAAGAAAGTCCATTCATATGGCAATTGTGTCTTTATATCCTCTCTATGTGTATGAATTTATGGTTGTATGAACAGCCATATCCAGTTATTGAAGTATTTGATGATCCAAAGTGCTCAAGGCCTTCTTATTCTATCTCATTCAGCGTTAAAGTTCTGCACAACCTTTTTACTGGCTTTCAGCCTGCCATAAATACAAATGACTTGCCAATAAAAGCTGGTATCTCCCTCTGTCAGGAGGACTATAGCATCGTTGTTATTTAAGAAGTGGCAGTTTTGACACAAGTCTTATTTAAAATTTGTAAAAGGAAAAAAAATGATGCAATAAATCTGCATGTTCTTCTGAAGCAGCCATTGAAAGTGGATGCTCTTCCCCTTTCCAAAAGCATCAGCCGTTTAATGTTTCCTAAGTTGTTTTTGCATGAATTAGGGCGTTGGAGTGAAGCACTGTCAGTTACAAAACCACGCTGTTGTCTCCAGCTAATTTTGTGTTAGTAGCTCTTTTAAACTGCTAAATCTAGTTTTTAGTGTATGATGATTTTGTTTAGTGATGGTGTAAAACAGCTGCTACTTTTCTGATGAGTTGCCTGTTTTCCATTTTATGTCTCTGCAAGATGTTGGGTTTCATCATGGCCCCGTCTGACAGGCAGCTGAGAACAACCTGTAAAAAAACCCTCAAAACACAACAAAAAGCAAAGATCCCCAAATCCACGCGATCAACCACCCATACAACCAAATTTCAGAGTGATCAGTCCTCCTCTGTCTTTACTGGTGTCCTCAGACCATCTCAGTGCTACACTAGAATGATGTAACTGAGGAGAGCAGGGTGAACAGGAAAGCAGGTAACTTGCTGCTCCAAGAGGACAAGTGAGAGGCCATCCAACAGCCCCAGACTGTTTCTGGGGGGCTGGTTCAGGTTAGGATGGCTGTGCTTTTTGTATCCTTGCTGCTCATGCTGCTGCTCCCAGCTTTCTGCCTGGTTATGGCCAGAAGGATGAAATTATGGCTTGGATGAAATTATAGCTTGGGGTGTCTTTCCAAAGTAATTAATCACTCTGCTTTCCTCAGATTCTACTTGCAGCCACTGCTTTTTGAGTGTCATTTTGCCACTGAATTGCTTGGGTGCCAGACTCTTCCCAGGATGTGACTCCTCACGGCCATCAGGAGATGGGAACAAGGGCCAGACTGACCATGAGAGCTACCCCTCACTAACATTTTAGGGGGCCTCTCTTAAGTAAAATCCCCATTACCTTTGTGAAAGGTGTTTTGCATTTGGTGTTCACCAGAGGCTCTCATGAGGAACCACTTAGTGGTCACCCTGTAGGTACTTTGCTACTGACTTTCCCTTACAGGCAAACAGCCCTGCTTTATTCAGTGGCAGAAAGCTGAATGGTTGTCTTTGATCTTTCCTTATCCCCTGTATCCTGTGGGCTGGCATTTGTTGCATGTGTTCCAAGCAAGAAAATGGCAAAACGCATAAAGGAAGCACTCAGAGAGCTCCGCAAAGAGGTGAAGACTAGGATCTTTCCAATAATAACCTGCGGTCCATAAAAAGATTTTGGATAGACAAATTAGAAGCAGCTTGTCTCTCTGATTCTTCCTTCCCTTTGCACTAACACTCCTCCCCAGCACGACTCACAGGCTTTTCCAAAAGCCCATTGAACAGTGGTGGTCTAAACTGTTATGGAGATCTTAAACTGCTGAATTGTTACAAGCTAAAATTGATTGCAACTGAGCCTGTGAACCGAAGTGCTGGAAACAGCACAGAGAGAAGTGGGGAAAGGGTACAAAAGATCTCGCTTTATTATTTTGGGAGTTCTTTGTCTTTCATAAGATTTCCGAACAATTTTGTCGTGATGAGTTCTGCATCTCTCTCAGTAATCACTGGACAGTTTTTCCTGGTATTTTCAACATAAATAGTATTCTCGGTTTGTCTTCTAATTTGCTGGTTGCAGTGTCATTTCTGAAGAATTCTAAAAGTCTGCTTCAAAGTCAGATCCAGAGGGAAAATCAATGATGTCAGATCCAGGGGGGAAATATGATGATATTTACTCCCCCTCAAGCTAAAAAATCCCTTTTTTAGCTTTCCAAAACTAAAAATCCTTTCTCAGCCTGTTTCACTCTATTCTGCTTTGATTTTATTTGCACCCTCATCGCGAGAGCATCTGAACACCTCCGAGTAGTACATTAAGCACTGTGACTAACATCTGTCACGTATAGTTTACTCGCTGTCTCTCAGCATCCTTAAAATGAATTTCGTGCTTGTGCAGGATCGATAGTGCTGGAGACAAACAGTCTCTGTTCAGTCTTGGAGCTGGCACAGTTTGGGTGAGACCCTTGTGATCGTCCCCCCAGCCTGCTGCCCCTTTGTCCCCCGAGTACCAGCTCATGCACTGGGGAGAACTCCTGGGGAAGCTGCTCTGCACCAAGTTTGTTTCCAGTGGGATAGAGAAGTCCAAGTAATTTGGGGGAATCAGATGAGGCTGTCAGTGTTCCCCAGATCTCAGCTGCTCACTGAGGGATACATGTATAGTCTTGGGTGCCTGCAGTACTCAGGAGCCCAGATGGATCCAGCATCACTGATTTTCCAAGGTTTTCTGCCTTCCTCAGGTGGCTTTGCTTATTTTTTAGCATCAGTTACAACTTAGGGCTATTGATGGACAAGGATGTTGCTGTTTCTCACCATCAAAAACTTCTCTGCAGATTTCTTTGACAGAGACAGTGTTCTCAGACATTTGAAATCAGGTCAATACAGGTCCCATGCTGAACAGAGCTGGGAGCCTTCTCCTCTGTATCCAGCACCATGAGCAAGAACTAGGCATCCTGGGGCACTGTAATTTCAAGCAATATGTTTTCTTAATGGGCCAAATACGCTTTGCCTAATTTTGCTTTCAGTGCATGGGATTGTTATTGCTCAGTGGCCCCACACAGGTGTTTAAGCAGTTTTGTGGCAGGATTTTCCAGTAGCAGCATGAAGTTTTATTGACTGTTACCTCAAGAGTAACTTCAGAGGAAACGACATCCCCAGCTGGTTGTGATGGATGTATGTGGAGCTGTGGCAGAAAACTCAGGAGCCAGTGACCTCTCTGTCATGATCTATCATATTTTGGGTAAGAATGCAAAGTAACTGTAAAAGGACAGTGCTTTTCATGCAGTGAGAAGAATTAGGAGGGATGAAGTTACTAAATTACTTGTTTCCCCTGAAAACTGTTGGCTTGTCAGCTCTGATAATATGAACGTACCAAGGATAGGTCAATAAGTAAAATAAATTCCATACCTTGTGAGGATTCTAGGTTGTGGGGTTTAATTTGGTGTATGAGTGTGCATTAAATGGTAGACAAGGGGACTCTGGTCTCTGCGTGGTAACCTAAATTATAAATTACATAGCTTTTGACACATAAGAGACATCTGACCCACAACTTGCCCTTGTTCCAGTTCCATAGTAGGTCAAAACCCAGGTGAGCACCACTAATTTCTCCTCAGTGCCACCAGCCTGTACCTTGCCATCCATAAAAAGCAGACCCAGGTACCCGGCTGTTTGGAAACCCAGCAGGCTCCAGAAGGACTCGCCCAGGGCATGTTCCAGAGCCTGTTTCTCTGGGTAATATCTGAGGCTGTGCTCCACTGTTAGCAGCAATGGAAACATGAGCTATCTGATCAAGAGAGATAAATACATCTATTTCAGAATACATAATCTTACCACATATGTGAAGTAGTTTAATCATTAGCAAGTTGTCAAGCACTTATTGAATGGAATTAGCCTCTTTATTTCTGGTCAGGATCAATCTTCTTTTCCCCTTCCCAGTACAATGAATGCTTATATATTACACATTGCAGCGTCTGGGGCAGATGACACTTGCCAAAGGGTTTGATGATCAATTCTGATACAAATCTGACATGAAGAAACAGGAGAGAATCTGCATCAGATGATCAGTGCGAGAGATAAATTCACATTTAATGCTTCTAAATGTCTGTGCATGTTATATCCATCTCAAACACAGTATCCAAAAACAAGCACAGTGCACAAGGACGACGCTTGGATGAGGACATGGGCAGAATACAGGGGTGAGGATGGCATTTCTCAGTGGAATACTGTAGAACTGTGGGATTGAGAGCCTAGTTAGAATTAAGTGTGATATTAATTATAAAACTATGGGGCAGAGAAATGGCCTCTTGTCCACCAACTCTGTGATACAGAGACCATGAGCAGAAAAAAAAAGACTTTCCATGTTTTTTATTCACTAAAAATCTCTGTTAGATTTGCACCTCCAATCTGGAGATGAAAGAGAGACCTATTACCAGTCCCAGACCCTGGAGCCATGCCTTCATTTACCACCAGTCTGCTTTGCTCCTCTCCCTTTCCCTTTCCAAGCGGGGCTGCATATGAGTATTCATGAACGATCCTTATTATTTCTCCCCTCACAGTTGCTTTTTTCTTCCCACACCTGCCAACATTAGCTCCTTTCTTTGACTCACGCTGCTGTACAGCCTAATGCATGTGCTCTCCATGCCAAGATGTTATTTAATTTCCCAGCAAAGTTCTTCTGGCGTGGAATGAGCTGAGCAGTAAGAGCACAGGGGGAGAGGCATAGGCAGGGGTGGGAACGGGAACGAGAAGGAACAGGGGCTCAAATTTATGTTGCTTCTGGCTTCACACACCCAAGTTGTGTTTGTGTCTGGGGAGCAGTGTGGGTGGGGTGGAGATGGCAGCAGGGGGTTCATCCACGGCAGGTTGCTGAATCAGGAACCCTGACACTTGTGAAGTACTCTGTCAGGAACATTAAGTATCCAAAAGTGATAAAGCTTCAATTTGCTAGTCCATTAGACTAATTACTGCAATAATTAAGTAACTACTTGATTAGAACTAATGGGTACCTAATTATCCAGGAGAAAAGTATCAGGTGGCAATTATCAGGTGGCAATTAATAGACTGGAGTTAATGTCTTAGCACTGTCTTTGTATGAATTCATAAGCAAGGTAAAGAAAACAAACAATAACTTATTAATATTTATTGGTGCCACAGTGTTTTTCAGCTTGTTTCATTTACACAGAACCAATTAGTGAAAAGACAGTTAGTGTTGCAAAGATGTAAAGTGACTGAAGCAGGAGTTTGATTTTAAAGGAACAGGATCACATTAGCACTTATAAGCAAAGACAAATGGGTATCGGCCAGGGACTTGATTCTGGTGCTACTAATTCATCAACAGAAGAAATCAGAGTAATTGAACTCAGTATTAATAATGAAACACACAGGAAGGCAGCTCCTGTCTTAATGGGGTTCACTTTAGTTTACCCCACCCTGAGTCTTCATCGGCGTTCTCTACACTGCCTGGGAAATGCAGGGACACCTCGGTGAATGAAAGGGAACTTCCCGCTGGCAGGGGTGGGAGACACGGCAATTAAATCCTCCAGATCAAGGCTGTGAGCTCTCTAAAGGAGACAGATTTCCTGGGCAGCTAAAGCCTGGATGCAACACAGATTCCATCACGAGGACAAGGTGGTAGAGCTGAATTCCTGCCCGTTCACGGTGTTGGTGTAAATGAACCGCAGCAACACCTCCCTTCCTGGTAATTCCCCCTTAGCTCAGCACGCACTTGAAACATCACAGCGAGTTCCTATAGATGAAGTCTAAGAGTGAATTTAACCTCCTTCAGACCTCAGATTGGAGTGAGGTTTTGTAGTTAGTTTTTTGGAAAGTTTCTTCTTTTGTATTTTCTTTTTTTTTTTTTTTTTTCCATGGTTGTGCAAAGGTCCAGCTTCTCAGATTACATAATTTGCTATTGTTTCTTTGAGGTCAATCCAACCATAGTGATTTTTGCAGAATGAAACTATGGCCTGGGATCTACTTTTCTTACTCTCTCCTTCAAATTCAAGAAGCTTTAAATTTCCCAGCAGAAAAATGAAAAATCCCAGGGTTTCCTTTCCTACAATTCTTTATGATCCTAATGATCCTCTTAAATGGCTTCAATCCAAAAACAGTTGTGCGTGCAAGTTGTCTCCTTGTCTCTCTATGGGAGAGCTCATACTAGCCATAATTACTCTCCTGGGTAGGAGTTGTTAAAGTGTGATATACAATGAACTTTTGACTGATTTTAGAGTACAAAATGAAGAGTTCCCTTACAAACCTCAATCTTTTGAAATTCAGCAGTTAGTAAATGAAAGACCAAATTCTAAGATGGCTTTTGCAGCTTTGTACAGTACATGGTTTTATGGAAGTGGAGAATCTTGCCTCTACAACTGCCATTCCCCACCCCCCACCTTTATTCCATGTTATAAATAAATGAAAGGTATCCTAATCATATTTTAGACTGTGTGCAGAGTCAGACGCTAAACCATAATGTCTGTATATTAGAACATGTGGAATGATAAATGGAGATAAATCTAAAATTTATAGAACATGAACATTTGCATAAACTGCAATATCCAAACACATAGGCTGTTAAGTAACAATTGTCACAAAGGGCATAAAAAATTCAACTTTGTTTCATGGAAAGAACTCAAATTCCTAACATGATTAAGATAATATATCATTTGTTCCTATCTTATTAAAGGCGTAATTGTTGTTAGACACAGAAGTGGCATTAACTCTAATCTGGCTTTATATATGTACAAATAGGAGGGGAGGTGGATCTGAAAATTGATGCTTTTGGTGATCCATAGGCATTTTATTAATGTTTGAATAATAACTGCCTGGAGGGCCTGTTATAAATTAAAGGGACGAATTGAGATATAAATTTTTATGAGGACTAGTTATACATTTCCATTATGTGTTTAAAAATGAAGGAATTACTGTGAACACAGCAGAACTCACATTTATTTGAGGTGATTTGGATGGGAGGGAAGGTGCAGTGAAGGAAGCTGCATGCTGGCTGTAAGAAAGATGTATCTGTCCCTGTGAAAAGATATATCATATGTCATGCATGAACTCTCTTCTACAGCAGACTTTTCTCTGCAGCTGATTTCGCATGATTATTTATTTGACAACAGCAAGTGATGATATAGCAGTGAGTTTTAGGCCACTTAGAGAAGAATTCCTATTCTTAAATCATAGAGGATTTCCCAAACCCAACCACTGTCAAACTAGAGTTAATCTAACAGAGAAATCCAGTAATCTCTTTGGCATACATTTCTCATTATTCCTCCTGCCTGGGTATACACATCTTCATTTGCAGTGCATCTCTGGGACCAGCAGTATTTCAGAGCTTCCTCCTGCCCTTTGCTGAGGCTGGTTTTGGGAGCTCAGCTCTGACTGCTGAGAAAGCACCAGCTCCCCTTTGTTATCCAGCAGCACTGATGCCCTGGGAGATCCTCAGACAGTCCCATCAACGTGCTTTGACGTGACAGCACGGGGGATGACAACCCAGTACCTTCACTCAGGCAGGCTTGGCCCAAACCCACGTCTGTTCACAAGGGAGAGGAGGCAGGATGCCAGTATTTAGACAATCACTTAATATGTGGGGCCCTGTTTTCCATGCCCTAATTAATTGGAACTGACCACCGAGGGCAAAGCCTCCTAGATGAAATTCTCTAGTGTTTGACCCCTGTTTAGAGGCTTGATTGCTCTGGATGTCAATAGGTGCCAGCAAACTGATGCCTTGGAGGTCTTTAGCTGTATTCTCTGAGCCTCAGTTCCCTGTCTGTAAAACTGGAAGGCTCACAGGAGTGGTTTGAGGAGGAATGTGTTCACTGGGATGATATCCAGAGAGATGACAATGTTGTATCATCTGCAGACATCCACACCAAGGTAGCAGCTGTGCAAGAGTGTGCCAGGGGAGCTTTATTATAAGACACACAGCACAGGGGCCTTCCATTTTACAGCCTTTCATGTGAGTCAATTAATCAAGTTAAATTTTGTAGGCTTTTTTTGTTGTTGTTTCTCCCAACCCTCCCTTTAATTAGATTTACAAGGGCTGGGCAAATATTTTCTTTTTTGGACTGGGCCTGATTCATTGGGAAATAAGATTTGAGG
Organism: Mystacornis crossleyi; assembly: GCA_013400655.1. NCBI lineage: Eukaryota > Metazoa > Chordata > Aves > Passeriformes > Timaliidae > Mystacornis > Mystacornis crossleyi. Next base: position 14,871 of record VYZQ01012581.1, on the reverse strand, counting down.
ATGCTCTGGGCTTGCAGAGAGCCTGAAGCATTAATGAAGTTGGTAAACCATCAAGACCTAGCTCAACCTCATTTTCTATCTTTGAAGCATCACTCTTGGCTCTTCCATTCATGATCACTGTGCACACTTGGAGGGGAGTAGTTGGAAGTGCCTTTTGATCTACAAACAGTGTTATTTTTTCTTCCCAGTGTGGAAATGATGTGGTCTACAAGAAATATGGCAAAATGTCCTCATGGTTCTGATTAAGGTTCCTACTTTTAGCAGTGTTTTGACTCTGGACTGTATTCCCAGGCAGCTCAGTCTGTGACAGTAAACCTCACCCTGTGACAGTGAGAGGAAGGATCAGCTCTGCTTGGTTCCTACACAGCTGGTTCAGCTTTCTACAACCTCAGTGTTTAGTCTCCAGTCTTTCAGCTGAGAAACACAATTTGTGACTCTCCCAACCTCACTCAGATCAGCCTCTCAGTGTCTGTTACCTTCAAGGATAGTACCATGGTTGTGTCTCTCTCTTTTCCCCATAAAATCATACAAACAAAGTGATTGTTGTGAAAATATCATCCAACAAGCATTGAAGCAGCAAAAATTATTCTCCCAGTCAACTGGAGCCTTTTCTAAATGCATTACATTGCTGGACAAGTGACTAATTAGGCAAGACTCATACTGTCTGTTTTTCAAAACTATGTTTTTTCTGTATGTGTTATTGAAGGGACAGATTCACAAGAGTTTCTTTAGGGAAGATGCAGGGGAATGTTATAGAGAGTAAGTTCTATGACAGAATTAGCAAATGTATTAAGTACAGTGCCAATCTGGTATAGCAGAAATGACTAAATACCCATCAGGGCCTGTCACTCGTCAAGAAGTGAAATCTTAGACCCATTTAAGTCAATGACAAATGTTCACAGAATCTGGCTGCAAGTTAATAAATGTTTGGAGCCTGTATAACTCAAACTCTGATATTTGTCAGATTAATTATTTGACTGATCTTATTGCGTGTCAAACAATTTCTTTGTGGAGTTAGAATGCTTTGTGTTGTATTATCTATAATTCTGATTAAGAAAACCATGCAAGGATAGAGATTTATCATTGCAAGTTTTATATCAGGTCACAGAGAATTAGTATATACAATATTAAATAATATAACTAAATATGGGATTGTAAAATGTTCAAAATGGACCATAGTTGAGGCTGTATTTTCTACCTTATTTTTTGACATTCCCTGAGTTAGGACTACTTTAATATTCAACCTGAACTTTCTTTTATCATATTCTTCTCATTAAGCTCCATTTATGTAAAAAATGGAAGAAATAACTCTACACATACACCAATTCCTTCAGCTTACACTTGCCTTTAATACAAAACAGAGGATTTCAGGACTATATACATCAGGTGTTTTCAGCAAAGTAGCAGCAGCAAATCATAGACATTTGTCATTCCTTGGAGCTGTCTGACAGTTCTGACAATTCATTAGGCTGGGCTGAAAAGAGGTTTAGAAAGTGAAGGAAGGATCACAGGTAGTGGAGTTGCCTTTGCATGATCCAGTAATAGCTGATTTGTATCATTTTTGGTGATGGATACACTCTTCAGATTAAACTCAGCTGAATTTCCCCCTTTATTCTTCTTTTTTTCTTTCTCTTTTTCCTTCAACAGCAGCATCTGTGCACATTAGTCTAGATTTAGACCTCGATTTATCCCAAGAAGTAGATGCCCACAAAATTCTTCCTGGAACCTGCTGATATTTGTGGCTTTTCAGAGCTAAGGAGATGTGAAGTGAGTTTTGCTATTTAGTTTCTACCTAGTGAGGCTTTTCTTTTCCATTGTGTTTGAGTTACATTTTTTGCTGTGGCCATACCGTGACATGTGCCATTCTTCAAAGTAAAGAGTCATTCCTGCCAGGATCTATGCAAATCAAACTTGTGATTTTGTTCAGAGATAAGTGACTCCATTATCCCACCCCTTCCACTTACTGATTTGCTTTTGAGACTTGTACACAAGCAGTTTTTTGACTTGAAGGCAAATCCTTTGCAATAACGCTGAATCCGCAGAATAGGCCACCTGGAAAATGTGTGATCTTCCATTGGAAAGCACTTCCCTTTTCCAGGTTGGTGGGCTGTTTCAAAACATCGACCATGTAAAATGCCTGGGTCCAATTCTGAGCGGGTGAGGCGATGCTGTCCGGCCAGGGAGCATCCCTGGGGTCGGGCAGATGATGGTCTCCAGGACCAGCACTGTCAGGGAGCCTGCTTAGCCCTGAAGAGGATGAAAAGCTTTCCATCTTCATTCTGTCTCTTTTATGGCTGCCACAGAAGAAGCAGTCTGAGACTGAGCCTGACCCCGTACAATGATACGTAGGTCTTACAAGAACAGTATTTGCTCTTGATGACCACTGGAACAGAGTCCTTTAAAGAACTCTAAAATAGCCCTAAAAGAAGAGCTTGTATGCTGGTTTGTTTTTTTTGGGGGGGGCGGG
>VYZQ01012578.1:13692-27395 GCA_013400655.1 Mystacornis crossleyi | reverse complement strand
GACTCCACCATCTCCCTAGGCAATTTATTCTAGTGTCTAATCCCTCTTGTAGTGACTTTTTATTCCCACTGTCTAATCTGAACCATATAATCTTTTTGAGATAGCCCAGGAAATAGTTGGCTTTCTAGGATGCGACTGCACATGAACAGGTTTTCATCCACAAACACTCCGGAGTCCTTTTCCCCACGGCTGCTTTCAATCCATTCTCTACCCAGGCTGTACTTGTGCCTGGGATTGCCCCAAACCAGGTGCAGGACCACGCACTTGGCCTTGTTGGTTCAACTTCATGACATTTGCACAGGCCCAGTTCTCAAGCCTGTCGGGGCCCCTCTGGATGGCATTCCTTCCCTCCAGTGTGTCGATCACACCACACAGCCTGGTGTCATCAGCACACTTGCCCTCAATATATTTATAAAAGTATTTGCACTACATGATTACAGAAAATGTAAGGACTCTTTATTGATTTTGTGTTCAATTTTATTTGTGGATAGTTGGAAAGTATTCTGCTTGTGGTTGTCTTTTATTGTCATAATTGTCAAGTTTTGAGTTGTTTGAATCTAGTTTTTCATCAGTATGCCATGTATCATCATCAGATAAGTTATGGTTTGGTTAACTGGATAAAAAATGTTTATAATGACACAGAGAAGGGAGATTTAATTAACACTCCATAAATCATATCATTTTGACAAGCTGATATAGTTACACTGGAAGGTTTTGAACTAATCTCAATTTCTATGCACACCAAGTCAAGTTTCTTTCTCTTTCCCCAATCACCAATTGTTTTGATACTATGAAAGGTAATAATAAATTGTGTACTTATAGTAAAAGGCTCTGAACAATTTGATTGCTGTTTGCACTTTCACAATTTGACACCTTGATTTTCAACTCAGATTGATAAGAAAATTCACAGAAAGGTTTCCTTGCAAGTTTTCAGTTGAATGACTACTGCCTGCAACAGATCTTCATACACAGCAACATGAAAAACTCTTCTGGCTTGTGCACATAATATTTTATTTGGTACACTTCAGCTGGCTGAAGACAGAGAAAGAAGAAACCCAGAAAATATAACCCTAAAGAATGGAAAATTCAGTATTATCTTTAAAAGTCATGCAGGATGTTATTTTTACTTCTGCAGTGCAAGCCAAAGAGTTCATTTGGCATTAACTGATTATTTCTAATCACCTTCTCTCTTTCACTAAAAAGCTATATTCATATTTTCTCCAATACTCAGCCTGTCCGAGGTCTAACTAAGCTTAGGAAATCTTGAACATTGTTTTAAACAGAGTAGAGAATTCTTTAGCGAAAGTACAGGATTAACTTTGGTCTTTTTAGTCCTGATTATGTGCATTAATCATAACATTATCATTATTCTTATCAGCACTTTCTCAGAATTAACTCTGTCTGAAAGGTGTCAAAACTGTTAATTAAAACCAGAGATAATCATAACAATCTGGAATCTTTGACTCAACTGCCTCCCCTCCCATTATAACCCCTTTTCAGAGGGAACTGCAGGGTAATGTACTATAGTTCTGTGAGAAACATTTCATCTACAGAGGAAAGAGAAATCATAAATCTTTCTTCATATATGTCAAGAAGCATAATTGCTTTTTTTCTTTTTATTTCCTCTACCATGGTCTGTATATCCATGATATCTGACATTGAAGCTATAAGTCATTTATCAAAGACAGAAAGAAATTATAGGAAAGGAAGTAGGACAACATTCTATCTTTAGATTGATAATAGATGGATGCTTTCTGTAGTTTGTGACAGATTTACTGAATAATAAGGGAAATAACTCATGTTTCCTTGGTTACAAATTTCTCTGCTTAAGACATTAGAATTTGAAGGTCAAGTACAGAGTAAAAGAATACGGGTTAATATAGTCCAGACTGAATTTCTGGATCTCCTTCTAGAACAGGATAAAATATATTTATGTGCTTAATCCCAGTCAGATTCCTCACAAATCAGGGGTCTAATATTTGAGATTAGGGTCAAGAATATAAAAATGAAGCTGCCAAGGCTTTCTGACTTGTTGTATTATTTGTCTGTTTTTCAGATATTTTCTCCTTGAGCTCTAGGATTCACCACTGTTCCCAGTGGGTCCCACTTTTAATACAGTTGTTCCAATGTGCACTTTAACCAACTTTTTGTTGTAGCAGAAGTAGCTGAAAACATAAAGGCTTTGAGCAGAAGGAGGGTAGATTTAGATTAGAGATTCGGGAGAAATTCTTCACTGTGAGGTTGACCAGAGGAGTTGTGGATGCCCCATCTCTGGAAGTGTTCAAGGCCAGGTTGGATGGGGCTCCAAGCAACATGATTTAGTGGAAGGTGTCCCTTTACATGTCAGGGGGGCTGGAACTAGATGGTCTTTAACGTCCCTTGCAACACAAAGCATTCTACGATTCTGTGATCAACCCCCTGATGAAAACATGATCATCCTCCCGTCTGAGACAGCAGGATAGTTTTGCTGTGACCAAGGAAATAGCCAAATTGGCAAAACAACTTACAGATCTTCAAGAAGTCCTACTCATAATGTCCAGAACAAGCAGATCACGAGTGCTGGCAATAGTGAAGCAAATCAGAAACCAACAGCAAATCAAAACTGAAACCATCTGATCATCAGCAAGGTGTTCTTTAGCCAGTACTAAAGGCAAGGACACTCAAGTGTGTTGGAGTATTGGGATAACCAAAACTGGCTGAAAAAGAGCTCCAGGGAAGAAAGTCCTCCAAACACGCTCCAGGACTGGGGATCATCTCTCCATCTGGGGGACTCATGGAGCAGGGAAGAGCCATGAAAGCCTCCCAGCAGGAACCTGTGCTCCCTACCAAGGCTCCCAGCAGGACCACACCATCTCTTGCATGGAACAAAGAGGTTGTGTTCCTATGTTAACACAACTGGCTTCTCTCCACCACAGCCCAGGGAAGGCATGTCATTAAGAAAACTGCAAATATCTGTGATTTAAGCGCTATAGTATCCAAATATATTTACTCTCCACACTGTTATTTGTGTTTATCTTTGACACATGCAGGATGTCATGTACTTGGGAAAAGGGGCGTCAGTGGAAGCAGATCTAATACAACAGCAACATTTAGGAGCTTAGAGAAAGGAAATGGATGTTTATGCACCACTTTGATCCTTTTTGGAGAATACTCTTGAAAAACGCTAAGATCTGAGTAAGGAATCTGCAAGCGAAATGTGCTGACACTGTGACTATTTGCACTTTGAGAGAAAGAAAAGACAATTTAGAGAGATCTTTTCATGTGGCTGCTTGCATTAGCATGATCTGTTCAATACAAACTCAAAATTTTCCACTCTTTTGCATAGAAGTGATTTTAATTATTTTTTATTTAGATGCAAAAATCTTAATGAAAAAGTTTCTCGGATTCTACTTGATTTAGATAAAGCATATAATTAAGCTGGGACAAAATGCCAAATGAAATAGAAATTATCAGTGTGATGGAAAGCAATCTGGCTTTCACTTATCTAGCTGACCCTTACATGTTGCTGAGCATTATCTCTGAGCCCCCAGTTATCTTATTGGCATTTGCAACCTTGCACAGAGAGCAGTAATTTGCAATAAATCTCCTCACACAGGGTTATATTCAGAGTGAATTCTTATCTGAATGGTGCAGTGAATACCAAGCTTTCATGCTTGCCACTAAGAAACCAACTGTTTCATAACTTCCCTCAAAAAGATAAAGGCAAAATCAATGGGTAGAAGAAGAAAAAAAAAATTAGAGCTGAAAGATTAGTACCTAGGAAGAACTAAGAAAACCCAACCAACCACGTAAAACAAAACACAAGAGATAAATAGACAATTATTTAAAATGCAATGTTGTTTTGTTCTTGAGTCCCCTTTTTTCTTACCTATTTGATGTGACAAATCAATCCTCTAGCAGCATACATACCCATACTGCCATTCTGCTTTTTTGGCTTCACATACAAACAGAAGACCAAATATCTTTTTCTGATCCCACTAGCAAGTAGCTCAAATATTCCTCATTTCTTTCAGGCCCCAGCGAGGGAATGTGGCATGAAAACAGAAGCTTCTCTAGTGCTATTCAGTTTAATCTTATACAAATCCTGATTGCTGTTAATGAAATACTTGAAAGTCTTCTGACAGAAGTATAATTCTTGGAGTAGGTTTTCCCTCTCTTCTCATTTACTGTATCTGTGCAAAAGAAATAGATCAGGCACATTCATGATCATGATGCAGTCTGTCCTTACAGCCGGTCTTCCTTATTCCCACAAAGCAGAGGGTTCAAACCCAAACTTTCTGTTGCTCATGGTCCTGGCAGGTGCTGACCTTGCAGCACATCCAGACATTGTCGGAGGGAGCATTAGTGAGTTGGAGCCAGACCTGTGCCATGGATCCTTCTGATTTAAGAGCTGGAATGATCACGTGACAGAGTCACAGAGCTCAGGTCCATTCCCTACTCAGTTTACTAGTGCAGAAGCAACAAAGTCAGCTATGTTTTTTGTCAGAAAAAATCCTACATTTGTTTGTATTGCCCATTCTCTGTATGAAGAAATAGAAACATTTATGAAAAAGATCCCAGTTTTTAACTGGAAAATTATTGGTAAGTTTTTATTAAGCCTTTTAAGACCTCTATTGCAGTGTTTCTTCCATGGTTCCACTATATCTTCTCCAGAGGGAAGGAGGGGTCATCTAGCAAAGGGGAGTGACATTTAAACTATTGAATGCTTCTGACTGAAAATGTCATTACTGCTTCATTTCATATTACTTCTTGTTTGGGGGCAAGGAATGACCATTCTAGGATATTATAGTGTATGAATTCTTTTTATGTGTATGTGTATGTAGGATATGTATCAAATTTCAAATGCATTCAAAATTGCTGACACCGACCTGTGCAATATATTGACAGAGCCTTGAACCCATTTTACAGACCAGGAAGTCTGGTACTAATGATTCCTTCAAAACCATGACTTTCCCAGTATAAGCTGTGACTTCACTTGAAGCTATGACATGTTTTTAAAGGAAATCTGGTCTAAGGGAAATCACTTTCTGCAGATGAACATTCCTGATGTCTTTATTCTGCAAACATCTAAAAATGCAGTGTGTAATCTTGGCTTCTCTATAAATAACAAGCATTTTACCCTTCAGCTTCATACAGCCAAAAAGCCTCCTGTTATTTTGCGAGTGTTAGAGTGAGCTGCTGCGATGCAATGAACAAGTTTTGGCGTAGACAAAATTCTGATTAGTCTTGATATAATTTTAGACAAATTTAATGGATCTATATTTAGAATTGCAGTTTATCTGTTCCACTCCACTCATGATATGGCAAAAACACAGGTCATCTGAGTTGCAAATATCTCTTCTTAACTCTCTCTCTATTTAACTTGTAAATAAATTACCAGGAATTTTAAAAGTAACCCTATTTATTGGAGCAGAGCCAAGAAAGAATCTTTATTTAGTGTACTAAATCCATTATTACTTGCATCCTGTCAAAATGATTGATTAAATTCACTAAGAAATACAAGAAAAAGACAAGCTATACAAGCAAATTTTTTTAAATATAACTTTATGTATGATAGACAGATACTTTGCAGTTATATTAAAACAATAAGATAGTTATTCTGTAGTTTAATTTTAAATTCATTGTTTTCCCCATTACTGCAGTGGTTCTGCAATGCTATAATTCTAAGATTTTATAAATAACTTAAATTTCCACATTGGGTGGGCTGACTACTGTCTATGGACATAAAGTGACAAATGAGAGGCAGGTTTGTGTCATAAGTGGATTGCACACTGAAAAGCCCCAGGCAGAAATGTCATTTGCATTCACTGCTATACTGGGAAAATGATGAAGAAAAATACAACTGGAAACTCCTCCTAATTCAAGGCAGAAGCTTCTGATGCGATATGCTGTAACAGCAAGGGATTTCCAGAATTACGCACTCCTGACACGAAAATGCTTTAAAGTTGTCTATCTTAGAAAGAAGTATGCAATAAAAGCACGGACTAACAACTGGCAATGCTGTATTAAGCTTATATTATATTCAGGAAAGCTTTGCATTAAAGGGCATATTAGAAATTCCAGAGGCTCCTGTAAATGGCTGAAAAGAATTTATGAAACTCTTCTGTAAGAAAGAGTCCAATTGAATTGGAAATGCTTGGGACTTTAGGTGTTAACTTTGAGGGTTTTAGTATTTATAGCCGCTAGTATTCTGAAAGATAGCATCTCCTCCTCCAGATTATCACACCCATTATGACTGAAGTGCGCTTGCAAAACCATTTAGAAATGATAATATAGGAAAATCATCGACTCTTTCTAGAGAATGTTGCTGATGGTAAGTGGCCTTCTCTATCAACTGTGATTTCCATGACTAGTTTTTATTTAATTTGTTCAGAATTCAGATTTTTTTTTTTAATCTATTCTACTTGTAAAGATCCTTAAAAAATGTTACTGGAAAATTGTGTAGTATTTCCTAGAGTTCATAACTAAGGGGTGCTTCAGGTTTGAAAGACCTTCAGCACCCATTCTGTTCCATCACTTTTCCTCTCCAACCCACATCAAGAACATTCATGTCACTGAGATGTTGTAGCATAAATTATAGTTGAGAGATATTTCACTTATATCTCTTTTTGCTGCACATAGGAGAATACTCAAATTAACATCTGGCAGAGAGAATTACTTGGAAGAATATCATATGCCTTAAACACAGGCAGAGAAAGATGAAGATGGAGAATATATTGAGGAACTTGAATAAGAGAATGCTCATCTCTTACTGAAGAGACATTTTTCAACAAGAACACCCATTGTAAATCTAGGCAAAAGAGAAAAGAAGTGAATTCTCTCACCTTTTACTTGCCAGAAGAGTCTAGATACCTTTCTCCCACAGATAAAAACTTTCCTGTGTTTAATTTTGCCTATGCTATTCTAAATTTTAACCAGTAAAAATTTTTGCCAAGCCAAGTGATGAATGCTTCCATTTCATTCCAGTAAGTTCAGGATTCAGTTATTGAAAGTGGGAAAACACGATGAAAGCATACTGAAGGTCTTATTCTATGCCCTAAAATAACAACACCTTCATTTCCAGGTGAAGTCCAAAGTGCAGGCTATTAAAAATACATTGTAAACCTTAAGTTATTATTGGGCAGAAATGCTTTGGCTGATTCTCCCACACAGAGTAAAACCACCTGTGAGTCAGAAGGGAGTCTCAGCAGTAGCCTCTTATACAGCTACAGCTGCACTGAGCATATTATAAGTGAGTGTCAATAAACATCTAAACAAGGATGTTTCATTCCTTATAAGCTCCCAGGTGCTCTGCAGAGCTAGGCACACCTGTAAATTTAATGTTTTTCTTCTTTTTATAAAAGCATTGTCCTTTATAAATAAAAATAAAATGCAGTGAATGCATTCCCAATTTCAGGACCAGATTGACTCTTTAATTGATTTCTCCATGTAAAAATTATTTGACTTTCCATAACAACATACTTCATGCATTTATAATGTCTTGTACTTCAGGAAAAAAAAAAAAAAAAGAATTTCACAAAAGTTTAGAAACTAAACATGTCCAAGGTAATGTGCTGGTAAATCCCAGAATAGCAAGATATTTAGTTATTGACAGCAAGTCTTGTCCTTGAAATCTCAGTATTTTAGGCTTATTCACTGTAGGAGCCAGAAGAAATTGGCAAGTAGTTATTGTTCTTTGTTCAGTTTCCATAGCAGCAACAGTAATAAGTTGGGGTGGTATTATTAATTTTATTTCATCTTTATAAAACTCCTTATTCCCTTCACAATACTTGAAGTTTCTGGAAATTATAATGTATCTATCCCCAAACATAAAATTGCTCTACTTCTGCCTAGGACGAGCTGTGTTATGATAAATATTGTTTTAGGATTTATAGATATAGAGAGTTTGTCACTGTATTGTAAGGATGTTATGTAGTGACATGGTAAAGTTTGCTGCTTATGAATCTGCCATGGCGCAAACATACTCCCAGGCATTAATTAATGTTCCAGTTTCCGTTTCCCCCTGTGGTAAGGAAGGAGCATTGTTGTCCCACGTTGTATCACAGGAAGAAGTTTAATGAGACTGTGCAGCTTTACAACTATCTCCAAAATGCTACCTGAGAAAACTCAAAATGTGACAGCAATGCCCTCAGTCTTGGCTCCAGCACAGCATGGCTAGGGATGCTCAGCATCAATCCTGTTCCACATGAAGGTCTGAGGTGAGCCACATCCTATGCTCAGATTTTTATGGAAAAGAATTCAGGTCACAATGTCATGTGTGGCAGTCAGATCCAGCGGCATAGAGTAGAGTGCAATAGAGGATTAGTACCAGCAACAGCTACTGACACTAGAGACCCACTCAGGGATAACCTGTAAGTTAATATGTAAATAAATTAATCAAAGATGAGAAGGTCATAGAATGGTGCTCTGGATATAAATATTCTTTCATTTTCAAGTAAAACAAGCAATTTTGTGCTCCTCTTCAAAACCAGCAGACTCAAATCTATGAATTTTTCTTATACTGACTAGCACCTAATTACGCTAAAGAAATTAAGGAAAGAAACTATTTTTGGACTAAAGACGAGAATGTCACTGCATAGTTGTGGGAGCACAATCTGTCATTAGAAAAAAACCCGAGACTTTGTATGATTTCATATCTCTGGTATATATTTCAAAACTTAAACCACATTACTAACTGTAGTATAACTTATTGATCCCCAGCATGTGCTTTTCTCAAAGTAGCCCTGCAGCTTTGAAGTGCTTCAAAACGCAAGTTTAATATGAGTAGCTCAGGGAGTGGTGAGTATCAGGACGGCTGTTTCAGTGAAACACAAGCTGCTCATATCTTCCCTTCCTCTGTGGAATCCAAAACACATCCTGCTTCAGTGAGTAATTCCCCTGAAGCTAATTGACAGCCGCTTTATTGACAGCTGCAACTCCATCAATTCTTCTGGTTTATTGAAATGGCTCATATAAGCCAAATGTATTATGTACACTTAAATTGAAAATAGGTTCTAATTGTATTTGTGTAATAGCTTATGCAAATGTCCGTGTACTGAGTAGCCATGGTTTGAAAGGGGAATAGGGGAATGAAGAGGTGCCCCCCGTGGGGGAGGTGGGCATGAGTGGATGCTTGGGGCACGGGGTTTCTCATTCCCTGTTCCCCTTGGTCATGTGTACCCCAAATCCCGTCCCCTATTTGTCACTTTGAATGTAGCCCACGGGAGTTCTGTACTTAGGGCAGTGTTCACGGGACTCCGCGGGGGAGTTGTTCTAGAGCTGTTCTAGGGGGCAGGTTACTGTCGGAGTCCCTGCCGGGCTCCGGCCATGTGCGGCTGGGAGAATAAAATCTGAAAACATCTATCAAATATCGTCTCCTTGATTCTTCCGTGGGCCAAGGCTGCCCGCAGGAAAGATTGCAGGAACCCCACTGCAACAGGGGAAGGCATTTGGCATCACTGCTTTCAAAGGATCGTGCTCTGAATGAAATCTGGGTAAGACCTGAATGCTTGTAGAAAGAGGGAAAACCGAAGCTCAGGTCAAATCTCAAGTACTATTATTAAATACTGGTAACAGGTAACTTCAGATGTGTTCTGTTCATTTGGATGGGAACTCTTGTACAAATAAGAAGTCACCAACATGAGTAAGAGTTCAACACACTGACTGTTGTCTAATTTCACATCACTGTTGCCGTTGTGCACTGTGGAACACAACCAATGCTTCCTCATTTTTTCTGAAAGTCAGACCTATGCAACATATTTAACTCAGAGGTGTTGTTAACTTGATATTATGTCTTTGAATTTTTTTTTTGCTTTTGTTCTGACATCTTTTTCTATCTGTTATCAGTATCTTTATCATCACGGGTCATAATGTCAATATAAAAAATCTGCAATATTAAACATCTCTTAACTGACAGTTCAGTCCACATGGAAGTAATTGAATTCAGACAATGACTGGTCATATTTCCCCAGCTTCCTCCCACCTCATGTAATCATCAGTCTAAAGAGCAAATCCTAGTTTAGGACTTCTGACATTCCAGTTCAGGGATGTGAATTGTGAATTCATCTGAAATTCCTGATGGTGAAGCCAGGCTTCTGCAACGTGCTGCAGATTTGGAAGAAATATGACTGTGTTAAATGCTTTTGTGAATATCTTGCAGGTAGAAAGGAGAAAAGGCAAGTGTAAGCTGTTTAATGAGCAGTTCTATTTTCAAGGCAATAGGTGTGTACTATTAAAAAATAAATATCCAGTGTCCAGTCAGCTGTTCTTAGATGAAATTCTAATCGATACAATCAGGAAAATAGCACAGGTTGGCACAGAAACCAAACTATTCCAAAATTTCCTGAAAAAGTGTATTTCCTAATGTCTAAAGTTTCAGTTTTGCATTCTTTTCCTCTTTCATTTGTTCACAGGAGTATTTAATCTATTTATATTTCACAAACACTTAGGAAAAAACTGGGGAGAAATGAACAGTTATTTCCATGTAATTTCATAAATGATAACACATATGCAGCTTTTGATAATTGAAAATCACATATTTCTGGAGATATTTCTAAATAAAATTAAAAATAAACTCATCACATGCAGTCAATAGAAAGGCAAGGACAAAGAAGTGTCGTGCCCTGCAGGTAAGACCCAAGTGCATGGGAAGAGAGTTCACCCCTCTGGCAGCTCAAGCCAGTCTCCACCTAAACGTGCTTCTTGCTTTGTGCCTGTACATACGGCTTGGGGTTTGCTGCTGTGCCCACTTTGGCCTGTGCCAAAACCAACAGCCCACACTTTGTCTTCCTGTGCTACTCCGGACTTCCAGGGCTGTGCCTGAACTGCTGTGATCTTGCGGCTCTGCTCCATTGCTTATTTCATGCTCAGATGTGGACAAAGTAGCAGAAATGGTAATTTCCTTGTTATCAGAGGGCCCTACTTGAATTCCTATTTGCCAGAAATACCACTGGGGAAGATAAGATTAAATTTTGCCATTTCTTCAGCACTTTCCTCACAAAGGAAAATCTTTCTAATGCAGCAAAACAAAGAAATAAAACCCAGAACCCTTCACATGACAAGTGCTCTGTGGGTCAGACACCTGGCCCACACATTTCTGTGGCCTCATTTAGCAGTTAGCAATGAATTTCATTATCAACCATTACTAAAATGCTGCCCTTACACAAGAAGTAGGAGGAACATCCAAAAAGCTGAAGAATTGTTCTGGAGAAGGAAGTGCTGGGGTGAGACAGGACTAACAGAAGCTGTGAAACAGAAAAAGGAAGAAGGGGGAAAAAACGCATCCCACCCCACAAAAGACAATAAAACAAGACAATATTCCTCGCCATAAGTCTGACTGTAGATATGTACTCCCTCTTCCTAGGAACCATTCTGGTAAGAAATGTAAAGATATTTAATAATATTAATCTCAAACAAACAAACAAAACAACTTGTCTAACAGCATCGTCAGTTACATAAGGCAGGGACTCTGTCCATCACAACCTTTCCTGAACACCCTGTTGGTATCCTCTCACTTTAGGACAATTTTAACTGTATGTTTGTGCTCCCCAGTCCGCAGGCCACCCTGACTTGCCTTAGATTTCTGGATTTATTTCACATCCAGGCACAGTCACCACAGTAACCAAGAATGGAAAATTCAGTGCTGGATCTGGCAACTGGAATCCACTTTGGCAATTCTTACACATCCAAATGGACACATTTAAAGCAGCAATTGAGCCACTCACATAAACAAAGATGACACGTCATTTCAGGAGATGCAGCCAAAAATCCTCTGAGAGGCTGCAGACATGTCACTTTTCTTTCTAACTTCTACTTTTCAAACAAAAAGAACAAAATGATAAAGCTAAGTGGGAAAATTAAGACATTAGGAATGCTGTGAGACAGTGAAAAATAGAAGAATTTTGTATCACAGAATAAACATCTCTAAATTAAGTGTTGTTTTCCCTTCTGATTACATCCTAAATTCTCCTTTAATCACACTGGAAACGATCCGGTCCATTTATTACCTGGGGCAAATCTTCTCATTGCTCTTTCTCTATTTTTTCACTTTTTTCTTTTCCTAAATACATAGCTGAGATTATTAATGTTTAGATTTTTTTTCCTCAGGAGTGAAAGATTTACATTAGAGAAACAAACAAACAAACAAAAAAAGATCCAGCAACCATGAAACCATTACTAAGAACAGAGCTACATTATTATCTAATATGCAGCTCTTGAATAAATGTGTGATTTATTTTGAAAAAAAGTACTATTTCAAATTTAAAGGGTTTTTTTTTTTGAAATTTACTAATTTTTTTTATCCATTCCAAACCACAGGCACCAGAAATCTCAAAGCAGAAAGTGTTTATGCAGCTTTGCTGAGGAGACAAATTTGGTAACTTTCTGTAGCTTTGTATATTTTAAAACATCACTGATATCAAAATATTTGGCAAGGTTTCATCAAAAAAATCAATAAAAGGCTTTCAAGTTTCTTAAAAGTTTTAGAAGGAAAGAGAAAGAATTATTTTGTGACAAGTTAAGCCACATCATAGACTGACTCAGAGAGAGGATCAGAACTCAGAAATCTTGACCGTATTTCCCCATTTTTTCCATTGCTCTACCAAATGATGCCTCCAGGACTTTGTAACATTTGAAGATTGTTTTTGGCTAAACACTGAATGAGTTCTTGGTCACCTGGACCTAAGGAGGACCTTTGTTTTTAACTATATCACAAAGAAGAAGGATTGTTTCCTGTAAAATATATAACGTTCTATAGGAAGCACTTTTTCCTCAAGCAAAATTCCTTTTTGGTATATTGAAGGGGTGAAATGAAATGAAAAGCTCATCTAGTCTTCAATATGTAGCTTCATGCTAGAGCAATGTGAGGCAAAAGCTGAGGGCTTACTGACAGCAGTATAATCTCCCGAATACTGAGACTGATCTAGTCTGCAGAGAAAGAGGTGGCTGTGGTGCATACAAATGAAGAAGCAGTCCACTCGGAAAGGTTGCGGTGAGTCTGATCTGTCTGTCAGCAAAGCAGTGAGGCTGTGCAGCAATGGGGAACAGAGATGACAGACCCCCTTGCGTGCCCAGAGACGATCCGGTTATCGCCCCCTTTTCCTAGCCTGAATCTCAACCGAACACAACCGAAACCAAGGTGAAGCCTAACAGAATTTAGCAGCAGAAGGGCACCCATTGGCTGGCACAGCTGCAGTGCTGCGCCCCACGTGTCCTATCACCCAATCAGCTTCCGGTTCATGTGCTGTCCACGTGTTCCTCCAGCCAATCACAATCTCACTTCCAGCTGTCACTCAGCTGCCTCTCACCAACTCCCAGCCTGCGGCCTGCAGCTGGGCCTTTCCCTCAGGGCCTGCTGGGGAGCACAGGCCTTGGCCATTTTAACAAACATAACCCCACATTCCACATCTCCCCCTTCTTTTCTTTTTAAGCAACGAAAACCTACTAAGAAGAACCTAAGCAACTCCTAAAACATTAATAACAGTGACAACAATAATAACTGTAACAAGTTTCCCAAAACTGTAACATATACCTATAACATGGCAACTATATATACATGAGATCAGGATGGTGCAACAAAAGGTCGGGCACACACCCCCGATGGAACCCAGTCCACATGGTGGCCTGTGGAGACGCACGCATCACCCCTTCCCCATGTTAGTAAGTCCAGGGATCCTTTCCATTGTCCAGTTAGTAAATCTTTCACAGTCACTGGAGGTCTTAGACAA
>VYZQ01012577.1:0-16176 GCA_013400655.1 Mystacornis crossleyi | reverse complement strand
AGAGAAGAAAAGAGCACATACACACACAGAAAGAAAACTTTCTCAACCCCCAACAAACCACCACTAAGAAGAGATAAACCATGTGTAATAGATGTATTTTAATACAAAAATCAAAGAATGAAAAGAATATTATGTACCTTTCAGGTCTGAGTTGTAGCCTTTTCTGGGAATTGCTAATTATGTTGCAGTGATTGTTAATAATGCAAGTTAATTATTGGTACATTAGTACATTTTTAATTGTATCCATACAAGTAGGGGTACAGAGTTCTCAGATGTGGCAAACACAAAATTGAAGCTGTGTGGTGAAATGAAATAAGGCTTGAATTCAGCCTACAAGTTAAATTGCTTTTGAAAAAGTAGTCAGCAAAAACATGGACTTATTTCATGGATAAACTGGACCTTGTGTTGACATAATCCTGTTCAAAATTATTTTACTAACACTGCAAAACCTTCTTCCTTTGTGCAAAAGGTGAGAATAAATATGCATCCAAAAGTAAATCAAATTTAAGATATATTAGGGGGAAAAAAAGTAGTCAGATTTTTAATGACCCCAGCTGCAGTTGGTTGAAGACCCTTCTCCCTGGTGTGGGCTTTGTATCCCTTGTTAGCACATGCAGATTCCAGCTCTGCCTTGTGCAGGCAGCAGCTAAGGCCACTCCATTGCACTTATCACATTTCCTCATTTAAAGATTGGCATGTAATAGGTGGACAGAAACACACTGCAACATTAAATCTGCATGTGCGCTCTTATTTCGAAACTGATGGAAAATTAAAAAAAGACCCCAAACCAACAGAAACCCAACAAAACAACCCACTAGCAAATGAATGTTTGGTGACTCCTTTGCTTTCCCTCTGCAAAGAGAGGATTTCAGCCATATGCCAGTGGTTGTGTAAGGGTTGCAGAGCCGACCTGGGGAATGAAAATCAGATCTGTTGTCTAAGCCAGGCTGTGCTTTCTTCTTTTGAAATGGACTTGCATATGCGTATTAGTTAGGATACTTTCAGTAATTGTTACAGGTGAAATACTTACCTATTTTCCTATCAACCACCTCTCTTTTTGCTAGTACTCACTTGGACAAGGTGGATTCTCTTTCTTCATCATTACTGTAGGTGTTGAGCCAGAGAGCAGGGTCATGTGGAGGTGGAGAGAAGCAGGGGAAAGTTGTGGAACATGAGTTCACAAGTTTGGCCTGAAGCAGATAAGTTTCTTGATGCACAGATGACAATGCTTCTTGTCCCTTTTCCAGTTTGCATGTCTTTGTCTCCTTTGCCACACTCTCCACAGTCCTAAGAAGGAGGCTGGACAGCAGAGATCTTTAACATATTAGGCATATTTCTCAAAGGCAGCAGTTGAAATGATCTGCCACTGAATATGTTTAAGGCTAAATTGTGCATATTTATCCTTAGTTGAAAAGGATCATTAGATTATGCCTATGCTCATATGAAATCGATAGTAACATGTGCAATGAGCCTGTCCTCTCTTTTATGGCATTACAGACTCGAGTATTTTACACATAAATAGGGCAACATATGAAACAGAGTGCGTACTACTTTGAGCTGGGAGACGTGGACCATAAATCAGGATATGTGTGCATAATTACAAGGTATCAGAACAAGTCCCAAGGGTATTTTTAGCACTGTAAAATGTTGGGTAGACCTGTTTTCCTACAGAACACTATCCTTCTAATTTCTTCACTCCTAGGTACCAGACAATTTTGTTGGCCAGATTACTTGATATGGTAGCAGTGTGACAAATGGCAACTGCAAGACTATATTGTGTTTAATTGCACAATCAGAGTTTAAAACTACTTCTGATTAAATTGTGCAAAGGCTCTGAACTAATTTTCTGAAAATGTCTCCAGGGTTAAACACTTTCTTAGCTACCATTTGGATGTGAAAGTCAGAGGCTTGTTTTTTGTACTGATGTGCAATATTTTGGCAAGATAGAATCACAGAATCATTGGGCTGGAGAAGTTCTCTAAAGGTCCAGCCATTAACCCAGCACTGCCAAGACCACCCTAAACCATGTCCCTAAGTGCTATATATAGATATCTTTTAAATCCCTCCAGGGATGGTGACACAACCACTTCCTTGGACAGCCTGTTCCAGTGCTTGAAAATCCTTTCACTAAAGAAATTTTTCCTAATATCCAATCTAAACCTCACCTAGTGCAACTTGAGACATTTTCTCTCATTCTGTTGCTTGTTACCCACCTGGGACTGGTCCCCTCCTTGCTGCAGCTTCTTTTCAGGTAGTTTTAGAGAGTGATAAGGTCTGCCTCAGCCTCTTTTTTCCAGACTGAACAGCCTCAGCTCCCTCAGCTGTAAATTCTTGGCTGCCACTTCAGGATCTACTTGAAAGCCATCAGTGAATACCTGGAGCTCAGAATCTCTGAGTGACACGGGCTGTTTAACACAGGCAGTGTCTTGGGCAAAATTCTCATTTTGATGCATGTAAAACTACAGCAACAAAAACAAATAAAAAATGAGGGAGGAGTGAGATGAATAGAAATGTCCCATCTGTTTATATTGTCCACTTGAGCTGCCGTTGTCTGAGGTGACAGGAAGGACAAGGGTGGAAAACAAACCACCGCTGAAAGGAAAAGGTGTAAGTATCTCTGTGGCAAGAAAAGCCATGCTTTTTTCTTTTTCACATAATGGAAGCTTCTGTGCAGCCTGAGAGTGTGTATTTCCGTTGCAGCAGAGTTCAGGCTTAGGAGTTTAGTTAGAGCTTTTATGAGATTATTGTTCCTAAGAGCAGATTTTAACCCTGCGGTTTAGTCAGCATTGATGCTTACATCCAAACAGGAGGGGGATTGTTTATATTTTTTTTCTGCATTACCTGGCACTAAATTTCTAACTCAGCCCCTAATGTAATGAATCTAGATTCAGTTCTCCCTGACTTGTTCAACTGTGTATTTTAAGTCCTGTGCCATCCCCTGCACTATCCTACATTTGTACAAAGTCAAAGCAGTATTTTTATAAGACCTTAAAAAAATCAGTTATCCCATGTAATTTCATAAGAGACTTACAAGATTCCTTGAGCTGTGCTGTGTGTCATTCCTGTCTTGGTGTAAAAAGAAGCACCTTGGATGGCAGGATGGATGCAGCAGGTGCAGTGGTAAGAGGGCATGGAAGAACAGAGCTACCAAGCTGTCTTGCATTTCCTTAAGGAAGGTAGGAGAGGGACATGTGAGGTGATGGGTATGAGAGATCTTACGCATTTCATGGAAGACGGTCTGGATGAAAAAACTCTGTCGTGCTTTTGCAGTGAAACTCTCCACTGCTACTCTAACACCTGTAATCTTCTCAGTGAGTTTCTGAATATGAATTACATGTCATCCTTTTTAAAATGCTTTTTTTCTAAAAGTGAAGATAGAAATGTCTTTTAATGTGTTTCTAAGGTTCAAAAGGAAAGACCTCTGCACTGACCTAACTTTCTGAAAGCCCCTTGTTCTGATGCACTTCTACCTTTTGTGGTGCAACTAGATGTCATTTAGCTTGATTTAGCTAATTTACTCATATCAATTAATTGGATAATGAGCCATAGGCAAGCTTTCAGTATCTGAAAACTATTACCTTCATTTTCCCATTTACTGCAGGAGAAAATGGAATATAAAACTTCCCCAAATGTTCTAAAAACATTTGTCTGTTTAAATAAAATTAAATTGCACAACGTTATTTGTCTTTGCTGTTCTGTATTATCTTCAAATCAATTTTTACATTGTTCTTCACTTATTTGTCCTGCATAAGGGCGTTCTCATGTCTTAAAATGGTGAGATCGCTCATGATGCCTGAACATCTGCACCTGTTGCTTTAATTGTGTAGCTTACACTAGTAGCGCTGTGGGTGATATGTGGTAGATAATTTCAAACTAGATTGATAATCATAAAGCTCGTCTGCTGTCATTACCTTCCTTGATCTAATAGATAAAAGAAGTCAAACTCATCATATTCTGTTTACTGCTACAAATGGCTGGGTGACGTCTGTTTGTTGTGGCTTGGTAAAGTATTTGTAACATGGCCTAAAATATTTTGAGATTAAAGGTGCTACACCAACTAAAGGGTACATTAAGCAATATGTGTTCTAAACACAGACCTTATTCAGCACTTAAAAATAAATGCTAAGAAAATACTTCGCAAAGGTATTAAACATTTAACAGCCTTAAAAATATATCTTTAATAACCTTAAAAAATAGGCTTTCAGCTTAACTGTTATGCAGTGGTAATGTTATTCTTCTGATTTTCACATATACTGATAATAACATCGAAACACCTTTAAAATTCACTGTATGAAGCATTTGGGGAATTTTTTTATTAAGTCTGGTACTTGTAGTTTTATTATCTTTATGCTCCCACCTAGCTATATCAGTCAGTTTATTCATATTAAACCCTACTGATTTTGACAAGATAGAGCTTTCAGCAGCAGCAGTCCAGGGTCTCTGGATTTTTCACACTGTGATGGACTTCCAAGGTGACTGGAGTTCAAGTCCTTTGCATGTTAGAGATACCTCCTCTGTGAGCAGATGATGTCAAAATGTATGTGTCACTTTATAATTTCTATGAGTTTGAAATATCACACTTCCTATGCAGAAAGGCTGGATCTCTAACTTCTGTGTTTGTCCTCATGACAGGTCTGTTTTTAATATACAGTTCAAATGTATGCCTAGAACAAATAAACACACTAAAGAACTCACACGTCTAAAGAAGATGAGGTTTTTTCCATATTTGTATTATTCTTATTTGTTTCAAACCATGCACATCATATGTGTTCTTATTGGGAAAAGCATAGTGGTGAGAAATTTTACATTAGGCCTAAGATCGACCTTGAATATTAAGAGTGAAGCTTTTAAGGTTTTAATATCCATTAATATGCATTTTCCAACAATTAGTTGAAACTCTAAAGGTGCATTTTGTGATGGCCTGCAGCATATTTGTGAGGGCTCGTTATCTTGTCAAAGCTTGTAAGATACGGACCCTGCAGGAGTGGTGTTACTCAGTGAGTTAATATGGATTAGATTTTTTTGCAGGGTGCTAGGAGGAAATGTTATGGTAGATACAGATGGAGATGAAAATGCAAGACCCTGGTTCTAAATTTGTTTTGGACAAATTGGATTTGTTGCTCTTCAGCTTTCCTTCTGAAAACTCTCTTGTGACTTTATTGTCAGCTGAAGTGTTTATTGACTGAGAAGTGCATGCATTTTAGTGATGGGTACAGTGATCCTGGTAAATACTTTGGAGCTTTCGTGATGCAATATGCTGTGTAAGTGTTTGTGTTGTTTTATGAGGGAGTGGGCAGAAGCTTATTTAAATAGAAAGTAGAATAAAACCCACACAGTTTCAGCAGCCATTAGTTTCATTAAAGCTAGTACAAGGATAAGAGTTAAACGATTTGTGGATATATACAAATGTCTTAAAGTAAAAAAGGAACACAGAATCCAATGCCATTATTGCTGGGAGAAGTGCCAGCATTCTCATTATTTTTAATGACTTCCAAACTGGGCCCTTAGTGACTGATGAGGTAAGCAATTTCAGATGGGAAATGTGGTATACTGAGTATTGGAACGTGCTGAATGCCCTCAGTTGTTAGGGGCCGTGGCTGTGCTCCGGATACTGGGAGAGGCAGCAGACAAATTGTAGGTTGAAGGTTACTTCTTTAGAAAGAGAAATATGAAATTTTTTTAGGTTGCTGAATAAAATAGAACAATCTAGATGATAAAAATTGTATGTAATGACACTGCAGGAAAAAACATTCATCACTGAGGAAAGGTAGATACTAAAGAAAACAACTGTAGCTCTTTGGATTCACCCCAATATTAAAAAAAAAAAAAGCACTGAACAAAACCTTCAGTAACTGTTTCTGTTTATTAAAAAAGATAAGCATCTTACAAAGATATGGAGGTGGTTAATAAAGAAGCGACTGCTGTGAGAGGCACTTACCTCAGAAGCAGGTGGCCTGCGGTTCCCATGTGCCCGATGTCCCCCTTCTGCACTGCTGGATGTGCTGGAGAGCTGTGTCCCTCAGAAATCCCACCAGCACTCATCTTGTCTCCTGGGAGGGAGGCAGTACTTTGGTGTCTCCTCCTGTGTAGGAGGGAGTTTGCAGAAGTAGCTTCTCCAAGAGGGAAGGATCCCAGTCGGAAAGCCCTGACTGCCCGCGGGGCTGCCTGGCTCCCTGGGCGTTCAGCAGGATGTGCGAGTCAGGAGTACTGAACAGTAAATCAGGGAGACTGCAAATGCTGGAAGTGTTTTAATGGTAAAAAAAAGGACTTCTTCAGAACCTGGGCTGCCTTTTTTTTTTGCTCTGGCACATATTTTCTGTACGTAGAACAGGAGGCTGGGCAGCTCCTTGTCCCCACCTGCCCCAGGCTGACCTGCTGACTAACCTGGGGAGAAGGCATCCCTTTTCATCCCTTCTGGCTGCGTGTACCTGCAGAGCAATGGTTCCTGTTGTGCCAAATATGTCAAAAATTAAAATATTTTCAGTTTTTTAAAGTTGCCTATTGGGACTTCAGGCAATGGAAAATATTGCTTAGTGCAGAGCAGGGAAGTTGTATAGTGCCACTCATGTGATGATGAAATGTCTGCTTTGGAAGTTAAAATTACTGGAAAGATGACCCAGTGATAGCACACAAACCCACAAATTTAAAGCAAACGCAAAGCAGTGGTTTTTTATTTTCTTTTTTAAAATTTATTTTTAAATTATGGAGCTTGCTGCGATGTGATACTTTGAAAGCTAAAAATATAGCTAGTTTGAAAAGATATTAGATAATTTCATAGAATATTGGTCAGCTGATGACTATTAAAAAAAAAAAGCTGACAGGCAGCCCCTATCTTAGGAAACCCATAAATCACTGGTTGCTCGAATTTCAAGAAGTAAATCGGAGGAAGGCTCATGCTCTGTGCCTCTCTTCTGGTCACTCCATTACTGATCACCACAGAAAGGGGGCACAGTGGTGACCTCACCCTGGGGCCAATGCCGTATGCCCGCTCCCTTGTCCAAAGGTTATTTGCAGGGTCAAATGTAGATGTGAGAAGTTATTATTGTCTCATTTGTATTTCAGCTGGGAGCCTTGCAGTCATCATCCAAGCCATTTGTGCCTGGTGGTCCTGCCTGTTTTCAGGCACCCCAGATGTGGTCCCAGGCCAGAGAAGGTGAAGAGCCTCTCTCAGCAGTCTAAGTAGCCTCGGCGGCTGAGCCACTGCACAAGGAGTTGCAGCCAGTGGAAATTCAGGCGAGCGCTCTACTGTATAAATTTTCACTGCTCTCGAGTATAAGTTACTTTACACACATAGTAATATCCATAATTAAAATGCTCCCTTGAAGTAAATAATTAAATGAGGATTACAGTTATGAGCCACAAAGTGACACAGGTGACAGGCTTACCTTAAGTAGGACAATGAAACTGTAAATTAAAATTTAACTTCTCCGTGTAAGTAAATTATTGTGTAAGGTAATTATCTAAGAGTAATAGGTTAGGTCTGTATACTGTATCAATAAATCCTAGAGATCTTTAGAAAACAGATTTTCTACACTGTTTTTTTGTATCTGTATTAAAAAAAAAATACTAATTTAAATGAGAAAAAAGCCCAAAGTACATTTTCAATATACTTTGGCAAAATCGACGGTTTATTGGAGAAGTTTTGTTTAAGTGACATTTTTCCTTAGCAAATGCTTTTTTTTTTTTTTTTAATGTAGTGCAGATATTGAGTCCTGTGGGAGCGTTTGCTGGAGAGATGCTCCTATGCGTGAGCAAAGCTTTGTTAGAAAGAGAAACTTACAGCTTCTCACTTACAGGATGCGCCATACTTAATTATTATTATTAGTACCTTTGTGCAAGCTCAAAGATTATTTAGTACCAAATTACTGAATTCACTGTATTTCATGTTTTTAAAAAAATAGTTTCTGTGTGAGTTAAAAGACAAGTTTTATTTTATTCTGTTTTAACAGAATTAATTTATTCTCTAGGCACAAAGTGATCCTAGATCTTGACAGTCCCTAAATCAAGGAGTTATGAGCTGCACAAAATGTTCTCTAGATAATACAAACATGTTTTTGCTCTTTTTTTTTTTAATTAGATCAGTGTTGTAGAAAATACTAGTAGTAAAGAAAGTTTTGGGAAAAAAAAACCCGGTGTCCTAGTCCAAATTCAAAAAACCTTTTATGAAAAAAGAGTCATGATTTTTCGGAAAAATAAAATATTTTTTTCCCAAGAAAATGGTGTTTGAAAAACACCTTAACTTAATACTACAACTAGAAGTCAAAGAATAGGGTTTTTAAATAAAATTCGTGAATAGAATTAAGTGTAGATTAGCTTTAGGCAAAGTAGATTTTTAAAAATAAATTTCAGGAGTTGTGAAGGCAGTCTCAGAAGCTTTGAGCACCTTTAGTGCTAACTTCAGTGCCCCTTTTGGAGTTACAGATATTTTGGCTTTGTCCAAGGGAGTAAGGCAGCAGCTGCTGCACGTGCAGTTGGGCTGATCTGGGGTGTTAATGGCAGGATTTTCCAAATCCTTCCCTCTGGTGGTCCCTCCTTACACAACTCGTCTGACTCCGTTCCTCCGGTCACTTTTGTGAGCCGGAGCGTTCCGAGCCTGCGAAGGGTCCGTGTCCCTCTGTCCTCAGCAGGTTGCTGCCAGGTCACCCCGCAGCTGTCACTGCACAGCCCGGCCACGCTGCGCCGCGGCCTCTGCGGAGGGAAGAGCTGCTGGGGCTGGCTGCTAGCTCGGCTGCTTTGCTGAGATAGCAGGTAATTATGTTATCTAATGCTTAGATAATTTGTTGTGATACGCTACACTTGCACAGAGTGGGATTTTTACTAAAAGTTTTATTAAAGTAAATAATCAGAAATTCTGATTTTGAAAATCCAGATTAGACTCTGAATAGAGTATTTCTGTATCTTCTATTAATCTGACAATTTAAACCATGCCAACCTGCTAAAGCAGAGCATCAAAATGCCTCAAAATATTTTAATACTTTTCATTTTTTACTGAGTCATTTTATACTGTAATTTTTAAACTCTGCTTCTAATGTTATGTTTTACCCAATTTATTAAGAGAAACAAGAAACTAATTTTGACATCTTTGTTACTCTCAATTCAGAGAGAAAGGAACAGTTCTTTCTTTGATGTATGATCTTAAAGCTGGAACAATTTAAATCACTTTTTAGATATTGTACTCCGTTTAGTAAAATATTTAGTGCCATTATGATAGTGTAAACCATTAGACTGCAATTACACTAGCACAGCACAGAGCCTAATAGTTCTGTTGGAACACAACAGTGATGCATGATTGCTCCATTAGGATGGGAAGTCTTGAAGCACTAAGGTTATTAAAAAAAATGAATCACGGTTTCAGTCTTGATTTTGTTAGATTGTAATAAAAATATCTTATTTATGGATATAACTACTACTGTGTCAGCCTCTTAATGAAGTATTAAAAAGATCTGGAAGAACTAGTAAAGATTCTTTGGATTATGATTATGAGCTTTTTTGCCTTACTGCAGTTGGAAATCCAGTACCTCATCTGTATTTTCCCAAAAGTGTTTTACAGGCAGGTTGTACTGTGGTGTGTTTTCAGTACTTAAATGAGACTGTTTCTACAGATATTTATGAAAGCAGTGTTTTAAAGACTGTGAAAAAGTTTAAGTCATGCTATTGGCTAAACATTCATTTTCAAAAATGCCCAGTGTGCAGCCAGTATACTCACATAACTTCAAAGACAAGTATCGATGAAAGGTAGGAGGAAGCATTTTCTTTTTGCTACCTTGCTTAGCTTGAAAGGCATTTAGTAAGAGAGTTTATATACACAACCAGGTTTTCACAGCAACAGGGGAATAAGAAGCATCTTGAAAATAAAAAGGAGATAGTAAAAATTTTAAAAATGAGATCAGATACTGAAGAGCTGCATTAACACTGGTAGTAACATTTAACTATTAACTGATTTAATTTGAAATTGTTGGGCGTTCCTTTACATTTGGGCACGTGGATGTCAGTAGCATATCTGCTTGTGCTTGATATAGTCAGAGACTGCAAAAAGACTGAGCTAGTCACCACGGAGATAACTGTTGGGGACTAACAACTGTAGGTATTTAAAGATAATTCTTTATCCAGCAATTGATACATCGAAAAATAAAGAAGGAAAAAAACCATTATTGGTTGACAAATTCATTTGAGAATTTAATTTAGAGGTTTAGCAAGAACATCTGGAGTGTAAAAAAAACCTTGAATTTTGGGCTGAATATTATTGGTGTGTACTTCAGAAGTGGAATGAGAGTGAGTTTTGCCTATGATGACACCAGTGATCCTGGGCTTACCCTGGTGCTGCAGGAGTGAACAGGCAGCAGCTGGGTGATCAGCTGGTACAGCGGCTGAGCTGTCCTTGTTGCATTCTTGCTGCAGGAATGCACCCAAGAGAGAGCAGAAGCAGAGATCAGAGGGAATATGAAGAATGAGAAGGATGGTTAGACTGCAAGAGTAAAGAGAAAGCAAGAAAAAGAGAGTGTATGGAATAGACAGCAACAGCGATGTCCCTTACTGTAAGGTATTCCTTGTCGTGAGTGGTGGATGAAGAAAATTTGTAGACTTTGAACAGCTTTTAGGTATAGTTAGTATTGTCTGTAATAGCTCATTCCTCTTTGATTGACTTGTCTTTCACATTCAAAAGTAGTTCAAGTCAGTGGAAATAAACTTTTGTCTTAGACTGATTAAATATTGTTTAACTTGCATTCTCTGAAATACATGTAAAACATATAGAATAAGTTAACTGTCTGCATCTGGAATTAACCCCATGCTTAAGTTTATGAGAATTATGGTTTTGATTAATAGTGAATAGGAATTTAAAAATGTGTGAGCGTAACTTAAAACACTCTATTAGTGGGAAAGGGAGTGTGCATTTTAATACAGAATTAGAAATATTACTCAAGAGTAGAAGGTGTTGCTTTAGAAAAATGATAGAATTTAAATAAGGCAGCTGAAAAAAACACATTAAAATGTCTTTAAGGTTGTATATCTTTGAATTGTGTCCATTAGCTTGACAGAAATATGTAAGAAGTTAATTTGTATGAGCTGTTACAGGAGTGATTGGATCCTTTTAAGGGTACTCTGGAATGGAGGGTACTGTATTCTTTGCAGTAATTTTCTTTTTTTTGAATGCAGAAATGGGCATGAACCTCTAACATTCAGGGTCACGTCACAGTCCCTGGATTTGGACCAGCAGCTGGACCCATCCACCAAACTCCTGTGGGCTTGGGACTCTGCTGACTGCCATAGAAGACATTCCTATTGCTGACAATCTGCTCCAGTGACACCAGTTCCTTAATAGCTGCCAGGAAAAGAAAAGTAATTTGAAATATGGCAGTACTAAAGGAAACCACTTCAAAAAGCTGCGAGTTTCTTCCTCACCAAATTTTATTTAAAGAATCCCAGGCAGAGTACCTCAGCATACACAACACGGACTTGTGATCTTTTCTGTGTATTTTAGAGGCAAGATGGATGTTACCTTTCCTCTTACTTGGGATGCTTTCTAACAAGATTAACCTACCCTTGTGCAATTGTCTCTCATCTAGATAATGTGGGAGAACTGCTGAAATGAAGCAACGGAAGTGCTATATGAAATACTTTGTTGTGTGTTAGCAAAAGCGTATGTAAAAGAGTCCTGTATAGCCTCTTCAGGCAAATCTGGTTCCTCCCCTGTACTCTGTAGAAGCACTGATAACTTTAAGTGAAGCTTGGAGTCAATCTGTTCACTGGCAAGTGACTTTAGCTGCCTCTGCCTCGGCTTTGCATCCTCTGGCTGTTCACAACAGCTGCTTCTTTTCGAAGCTCTCCCCACATTTTACTGTTTAAAATGAACTCTGGCTTTGAATACTGTAGCTTGATTTTGCTGTTACCCTGTTTTGTGGCACTCTTGCAAGGTTTTTTTGCCTTATTTTCTAGAGGAATGAGGCGAATATGGCCATGCTGGTGTTCCCAGGGCAGTCAGTGACTGCTGTGCTGAATTTCAGCCACGTTCGATGGCGTGAGACGTGCGGTGTCCTTCCCAGGCTGTGCACCATGTACCACCTGTGTCCTGGGGCACCCCGCTTGCCTTGCTGATGCCTTGTACCGGCAGAGCTGATCTTAGTACTCTCTTTCTTGATTACGGTTTAATGTAGTTAGTTAGGATTTTGAAGTTCTTTGACTTGATTTTTCTCAAATATCAGCTGTCAGAAGCACACGTAGGTCTCATGAAACAGGTGCAGTTTTTGAACTGCTTTAAATGAAGAAGGGAGAGACATTTGGTAAATATTAATTGGGAGACACCGAGTCAGGAGAGCAGAAAAAATGGAAAAAGAACTATGAATTTGACAGTGCCCAACAAATGTTTTTTGTTGTTGTTGGGGGTTTTTGGTTTTTTTTTTGTTTGTTTATTTGTTAGGCAATGCAGATATTTGATTTTGTGATTCTGTGGAGCCCTTCATAAGGCTGTGCTCTCTGACTCATTAATAGATGGGAGCATTTGTTAACTGATTGTGTGGCACCTCTCAGTCATTATCTTTTTCATCAGTGTTCTAGTTTTGGATTCCTTCTATGTCTTCTAATATTTCAAAGAAGTAAAAATGATAACATGGGAGATAAACATGGAGATTTTTTTGTCCAAGTAACATAGGTTGTACAAAGCTTACCTTGAAGCATTGAACATGCAGTGAATACAGGAGTCCCAGCCCATTTTAAATGCTCTCTTGGTTTTATGACAACTGTATTAGAGTTTCCTAATCCATGGACCTACCTTACAGGAAATATTTGTGGGTAAAACTTCATGGATGGAAATAAAGTAAGGAAAATGTTCCTTTATTATCTGATGATACTGAAATCTAGAAGAGAATATTATTGCCTATGTGAAAAAACAGGAAAAAGTGTTTTTTATACTAGCCAGTACATTTCTACACATTTTTCAGTGAGATTTTTGTTTATTACTGACTGAAAGGGGAACTTTGACATTGGAAAGAAGAATTCGTTGTGTTCAGAGAGCAAGAAGGCTATGGATTGCATCAGCCTCTTTCCCCCTTGTGACTTTTCTTCATTTGTGAACTAAATCCTCTGGTATTTGTGTGCTCAGAGTTTTACATGGAACACTTCAACACAATGTGCGTGCTTG
Organism: Mystacornis crossleyi; assembly: GCA_013400655.1. NCBI lineage: Eukaryota > Metazoa > Chordata > Aves > Passeriformes > Timaliidae > Mystacornis > Mystacornis crossleyi. The sequence continues at coordinate 3,041 of VYZQ01012577.1, read as the reverse complement.
GGGGAGCGGGAGGAACGGCACGCTTTTAACAAGTGTCCTTGAGGCAGAGAACAACAGGAAGGTGCATTGCCATGCATCATCCTTTGTTTATGCACATGGAGTGCAAGGTAACCCATGCTGGGGTCTGCTGTGGGAGAAGGCACAGCAGTGTCACAGAGCTCTGGAAGTTCAATAGAAGCAATGAAGGACGTGCAGCTTCTCTGTATCTGCTCTGCATAATGGCAGCTCTGGTTGTTACAGTGCTTGGACACTTGGTTGTCCTGGGATTTAGTGAAGGATGTGCAAAACCACTGCATTTGCTGTGTGTACATCATGCTGATAGTCTGGAAATGGAGCAAGTCAGAGAGAAATGTAGCTTTTGGGATCATTAAAAATCCATTTTCATTAAAAGTCATGTATTGCAGTGACATACTTATTTATACATTCATCCCCTGTCTGCCTATGTCTTACAGATAGAGTGAAAAAAGAGGCTTTTCATAACAATTTTAAAGCCTAAATGAAAGAAAAGCATTCTATTTACCTTGAATTACTTACATGCTGCACTTGTTTGGCTTTTTTTCACGCTGTGTTGAATGGCAACTACTCTCCGTTCTTTCTTTACCTCCAGTTTCTTTTGTCCTATCTATCTATCATTTGTTTTTATCTATATCTTCCACCTATCTATTTCCTCTTTGTGCTTGGAGTTGATTGCAAATTATATTTGTGATTCAGGGAGCTTACAATCTGACTGTCTTGATATTATTTTATGCAACCATGACTACCGTAAAAATTGGGTTTACTGCCTGTTTTGTGTTATTGATTCAAGCCCATTTCAGAATTAACTTGTTTGGAATGATCTGGCAATGTTGTGTGCCCTAGGTTCTCTCAGGAAAAATTCATCTCTCATAACTAAATGCAATAAAATGTTCAAATATATCTAAACACAGTTATATTTTGAATTTAGATGAAAACCTTATGGAGTCAATCAAATATACAAGGCATGTGCAAGTTTTTATCCTAGACTTACAAGTACTGAATTGAAGAAAAAAAGTATTCAGAGACCAGCTTTTTTCTAGAGATCTGTCCCTTATGTAGGCTTTATGAAATGCCTAATCGCATCATTCATGTTTCTATCCTGAATTGGTTGGACATAATTTTGACATTTTGACTGTAGGACTGTATCTGTAATTTGAGATTATTGCCTAAATTCTTTTAGGGGTTTGAGGTTTCAGATCTTAGTTTTACATTTGTCCTCATGGTTAGGTAGAAATATCTGTGTGCTGATAGTCAATGGAAAGTGATCTATGAAAATAAATCTTCCCTCATTAATGGCTTGACTTACCAAGTTTGAACTTTCTCTTACAAATAGAGAAAATTAGATGCTGATATAAACAGGAAGACTTTAGAACATGAGTTTATTGCAATATTAAAATGTCCAGGTGTTAGAAATTGTTCACTGTCATCAGATCCTAGTCATGACTATCTTTAACTGACTCATAAAACCAGTTAAAAAATAAAAAGCTCCCTTCCAATCAGAATTTTTTTCCAGGTACAGAAAAATGAGAAGTAAACTTCTAATGACCTAATAATTTTAGCCTATTTCATTGCTGTCAAGACTGCCTGGGTAAGAACTGCACCTTCTGAGTTGCAGATTTCAGGTTTGCTGGTGTCCCTGGCTGGTGACAGAAGCCAGGGAGCTACTGGCACCTGTGCAGCCCTGCCCAGCCCAGCCTCCCTGCCCACGGTGTCCCAGGATACACTGCTCTGGGAGCAGATCAGCTCTTTTTTGGCTGGTGGAAAAAATGTATGCCAGCTACCCTTTCAAATGTTTTGGTAGTCCTGGAACTGGGATACAAATTCTTCCTGTGTTTCCCTTCATGGTTTTTTTTCTTGACTGCTGTATCTTAGGTCTTTACATCTTATTGTCTTTCAGAGTACAGAGTCTTTCTTGAGTATGTATTTTAAATATGTGGAGAGGAAAAAGCTTCCCAGGTGAGTAAACAACAGATGCAAGTCTATCCTGAGAGGAGTGCAGTATGAAGAGCTATTATAATTCCTCCCACATTCGTGTTTCCATCTACTTACGAGATATATACATGTGCCTTGTTAGCAATGATGTTATAATGCAAAAGCTAAAGTTTTCATATCAGAGGAAACATATATTGTTAAATGAGCTGAGAACATTCTCCCAAGGGTTAGCATTTCTCTTGTATATGTGAAATCCTACTGAAACAAATGGCCCTATTATTTTAATTGGATCTTTTGGTATTAGAACATTTTTCTTTGTACTGTAGTAAAGAACCTTCTTTTTTTTTCTTTCTTGAGAATGGGAAATGAACAAACACAGTCAATGGATTAAAACATTTATGACTTCAGCAGTAGACTATACCAATATAAATAGATGCACATACACATATATGAATTAAATTCATATTTTATTATGCATTCCTCCATTCTCTCTGGAAATCTAGAAACAGGGCTTGCACTTCTAAAACAAGTATGATTAAAATTTTGCCTTGTCCTTTTGACTGATACCTTCTTTGCAATACTAATAATGACAGAGGCACGTAAACCCAAACCAAAACTACAAGAAAAAGTTACCATTTTTAAGCAGAACATAGTAAAAATTTTTGGCAAAGGATTGTATCTGTTTAATAAGTGAATTACTATTTGGGATCTGACACTCCTAACAGTCATGAATAGATTTCACTTCTTGAGCTACTGTATGCCTTGCTTCCATGAGTGAGGGATTATGCGGTATAATAGGTTAAACTTCTATAGACCATTCTAATCCGTTGTGTAGAAGATCAGAGAAGGAAGGGAGGAACTCCGTTTGTCGTGTTGTGATCAAAAGCACAATAGAGTAGAAATTTTCTGTGAACGTAGGCTTGAAAAATAATTTGTTGTATGTTTGTTTCCTCTCTTTTCTGCAGCTGTTCAATTACAAACTGTTACTGCTGGTCAGAAAACCAAATGTTTATTCTCTAGGGTAGCTACATTGTACTCCAGTGTTTGAAGATTTGGTTTCTTTTATAATTGGACTGAAATACTGATTTTTTTTT
>VYZQ01012576.1:0-10836 GCA_013400655.1 Mystacornis crossleyi | reverse complement strand
CTGCTATAGCAGGCCAGTGTAAGAGAGGATGAATCAGCTTAAAGGTGACCTCTATTTTTCCACGTTTCCTGCTAAAAGTGATAGGGCTTGGTGAGCAGAAAATCTTTGTCCTTTACTTTGTCTCACAGCATGGCATCTATTTATTTTGATTTTTTTTCCTTATTTTCGTAGGCTGGTGCAAGAACTGGGAAACCGAAATATCGTTCAAATAGCATGTGGGGACCAGCATGCCATGGCTCTATCCAGAGGTAGCCTCTTTCAAGAACACTTTTCCTCCAAACAGGAGTCATGCTTGCTCTGAGAAGGCAGTGTTTGTACTACTTGCAGTAGTTGGTGACACCATTATAGAGTAATGAGCAGTCGGGACACAAAGTGCACTGGCTGTCAGTGCTGCTCCTTCCTCCCAGCACCCAGGGACCTGCCTCTCTCTCTGTCTCTCTCCAGTTCCTGAGCGCTGCCCCTCCACAAAGGTGTGTTTTGGAGAGCAGACGTGGCTGCCCCACTCTGCGGTCACCAGACCTGCTCATTCTTAAGTTGCAACACCTTTCTGGTTGGGAACTTCTTGCAAGTATGACTTTAGAGGTGGAAACACCTGGCCTTTATCTGTGCTGTGCTGAATCACATGGGCAGCAAGGGACAGTCCCAAGGAGGTCAGAAGCAAACAGAAATTTGGCCACACATGATGGTCTTGCCTTGGAGCTAGGTCCCTGAAAACAACACAGAGTTTTGCTCCTACTCCCAAAGTGCAAATACTCAAGGCAAGCAGTGAGGCTGAGCTGTTTTGTTTTGTTCTGTGTGTGAAGGGGGTGAGCTCTTCACCTGGGGCCAGAACACCCATGGACAGCTTGGAGTGCGGAGCCAAACCACGCTTACTCCCATACCACAGCTGGTGGAAAGACTAAAGGGCATCCCACTTGCTCAAATTGCTGCTGGAGGAGCTCACAGCACCACCGTGTCACTCTCTGGAGCTGTGTACTCCTGGGGAAAGAACAGTTTTGGACAGCTGGGACTCGGAGACACGAAAGGTAAGGAGGAAGAGCACCAGGAGGGTGTTTCCCTGATCAGTGAGCTCACCAAATTGAGCCTCAGTATTGTCAAGCTCCTGTGGAGAAGCAGTGGACAGTAAAGTCTTTTGAATAAAATACATCTGGATATATTTTTTGTTTCCTGACGAGGAAAGGCATGCAGGAACAATGGATTTAGGGCTTGTATTTCTATAGAGAACTTGCAGTCATTTTATGTGGCTAATTGGATAGTGTGGGCACTTAAAACCTCTGAGGTCTTACAGTTCTATTTCCACTCCTATCCTCCCTTTGGGAAGTCTTGTATGAAAGAAATTAATTTTATACTTTTTTATCTTCTTTAATTCTCTCTAAACACAAAGTGAGAGGAGAATTAAAATCAGCACTTGTCTTCAAACCTAGAAGGGTAGGGAAGAGTTACCCTAGCCAGACAAAACCTGAAGACAGCAGAATCTAATCTGAATGAGTCCACACCCTTTAGAATCAAATATTTTGAAGCAAAGTACCATTTGGCAAGCAGATGTGAAAGTGCTGCATTTTTTTTTCAAACCAAAGTAAATGAAAATGAAGTAATATGAAAAAGACAGAACATTATGAGAAAGAGTATGTTATATTGGAGGGAAAACAACCCAAACCCAAGTTGTAATTACATGAATTGCTGTAAGAGAGGACTGAAAAGCACTTAATCCTCCTGTTTTCTAAATTTTTCTGTATATAAGACCCTCCAGTACTCTTTCAATTTATCAGTATTATCGTCTTTCCAGACAGGGACTGCCCATCATATATTGGAGCTTTAGAGCACTGGAAAACTGTATTTATCTCATGTGGGGCAGATCATACTGCAGTTCTCTCCAAGGTGAGTCTGAAATGGAAAGTCAGCATCTGAGACCTCACCTTGTGGAAAAGATACATTGCTGAAAGTCTGCATGGAGAAATTGGGATGGTAATGCCTGCTTCCACTTGAGCCTGAAGGTTATCTCCAAGGGATGGTATCTAAGCTATTGGGAAAGCTGGTATTTTCTCATATTCCTGTCACCGGCATGCAACCTTTTGCAGGGATATGGTGAAAGGAAATCCTGAGGCAAAGAGATGCAGTTCAATTCCCAGTACTTTTGGAAAATGTTTCATTTTTATAGTATACTGGAGACTTCAGAAGNGCATAAAAGTGTATATGAGGGGGGATATGAGAGAAATATATGAAAAAGCAAAAAGCATTATGGCATCATTTGAACAACATCTAATTCACTAGGGTTTACTCACACAAGTAAAATTCTTAAGCAATAGGGAGTTATTCTCAGGAGTTAAATTGCTTTTCTCAGGAGCGAAATGATTTGGAGTTTACAGTGTATAATCCAGCTTGATGCAAAGTGAACCCTCCTCATGTTTCAGTCAGGGATGTTTTGAATCAAGTCCCGTATAACACGTTTTGTCTTGCTGGCTCTCACTCTTGGTTGTGACCATTTGAATGTCGTTAATAATGCAGTGATCCTGTTTGTTTCTTTATTTCAAGGAGGGGCTGGTGTGCACCTTTGGAGCAGGAGGGTCTGGCCAGCTGGGTCACAACTCCACCCGGAATGAACTCGTGCCTCGTGTGGTGGCTGAGCTGTGGGGAGCAAGGGTTTCACACATTGCCTGTGGCAGGTGGGAAGTGCCAGTGACATGTCTTCTAAGGTCATTGCCTTAGGGGAATCACTGAAGAACAGTAGGGAAGGGAGTCACCAAGATGTTCGAATCCCTGTATCCCAATAGGTCAGCACTGTCAGAGTATCCATCTTTCTGTGTTACCTAGAGACTAACTTGCAATTTTATATGTTCTGTTGTTAATGCATCTGGATCATGCTGGATGGCCATTAATTTGTTCACACTTAGGCTGAAATCTTCTTGAAATGATTGGCTTGAAAAAAAAGAATCCCATCTGCTATAATTTTAATTTTGTCAATGTTTTCAAATATAAGCCACCCTCCTACCAGAGCCCCAGTGAGAGCAGAACCCTCAGCCCCTGGTGAGCAGAGGGAGAGAGCTGCCAAAATCACCAGAAGCCCATGGTCTTTTTTTCTTTTAATAAACAAAGGATGTACTGGGTTCCAAAGGCCAAAGGACCGTCAGAAACCTGCATCAGGAAAGTCAGTGAATTCCCATCCAGACTGACAAACTGGTGGGTTCTTAGTAAGAATTGAAGAGCAGTGATAATTACCCAGGTTCACTTTGCCCTTCTGGAACCAGGCCAGAAAAAGTCTCCTGACAACTCACCTGGGCTTGGTATCAGGCTCAGCAGCACAGAAGCTGCACTTTTAAAAACGGAAAGGTGTGAAGCAAGCAAGGTGTAACACTATTTTTGTATGTGGAACCGAGGTAAATCACAAACATTAGAGGATAGTAAAGGATATCTGAGTTCATATGTGTCTTTATTGCTGGATGTTTATGCAACGAAGAGTTCTAACACTTTGGTTAAACGGATTCTTTATCTGGACTGTCAGGACTCTTAAAAACAAGCTTCACATCTACACTATGAAAATGTATCTGTAAATTTTATTCTGTCTTGTCCAGTGGTTTTCACTGATTATGACTTTTTTTTTTCCCTGAACAGACAACACACTTTGGTCTATGTCCCTTCCTTGGACAAATTCTATTTCTTTGGTTCTGGTGATGAAGGACAACTGGAAGATGAGAGGAAGCCCAACCAGTTGATACCACTTCCCATCAATCCACCCCTGAATACTGGAAAATCCTGCCAGAGTAATGACCACTGCAGATGTATACAATCTATATTTGTTTCTTCCACGGAGATGTTTGCTTTCTTGATTTCATGTTTACACTGAAAGGCAAACATTTTGTCTCATGCTTGCTTGGCCACCCCAACAAATTCTACCAGGAATTATTCCACTTGGTGCTTGATTATCGTGGGTAATGGCCTCATAGAATCAAACTTTCAACAAATAACTACTATCTGAAGGGGTTTTTGGCTGCTCCAGTTTTGTGCACTTAACTCTCTGAAGATAGTGACTGTCTCTTCAAATTACAATCTTCTTGTTTTTTCACAGAAAAGGGTGCATCAGAAAAGGGTGCATCAAAAAAGGGGATTAAAATTATTGCGGGAGTAAACCAAACTTTTGCCCGTTGCAGGGAGGAGAACAAGGTATGTGCACGTTTGATCATAGCTTCTGATTTTACCACTGTCCACATTACTGCTGGAAACATTTGGATTTTCCATCATGCTTGTAGCACTCCAATTTTGTATATGTCTATTGCAGTTATTTCTGTGCTCACTGACAAACTAACTTGTATTGCAATTATATATATTCTGTGGTTAATGCATCTGGATCATGCTGGATGACCATTAATTTGTTCATACTTAGGCTGAAATCTTCTTATAATGATTGAAAAAAAAGAATTCCATCTGCTACAATTTTAATTTTGTCAATGTTTTCATGCATTTCACACAGAATTCATATTTGAATGGAATTGCCACCCTGGAGGATAAAGAAGCGGATGCATGGATTTCTAAATCTAAACATTGGAAGAGTATAAAAAAGTAAACCAGAAACTTGCTATTTGGGTTTGGTTGTTTTTTGTTTTTTTCCTGATACATGATTTTCTCTGAAAATTATTCTTCTTTGGAGACTATTTTGGAGGAGTAGGAACTATTGTTCAAGAATTTAGCCAAGGCACAATCTCGTACCAGCACTTCTCACCTAGTTTTTGCATAGGAAAAAGAGATGTTGATAAGCAACACGAGCAGAGCGGATGTACTGCATGGCTTCAGAAGCCTGTCCTTTTCTTGCTCAGAAGGGTTGTGAAGTTGATGAGGAGCTGACAAGCTAAATCAGTGAAAGACCCTGCCTGCAGACCAAGGCCTTGTGCAAAAAGCCTAATCCAGAGTACCCAAACTGGAATGCTGAGCCAGCATTTAAAAATTAGTGGTCACTTCTTTAATTACCCATCTCCAAAAGCAGTATGTATATACCACTGTGGGGTGCCTTACACTTAAGAGTCTTTCTCATGTTTTATATGGGAGGTTATTTTCTTCGGGAAACTCTGACTCCAGCTGCTGATTTTAAGCATTTCAAAACCTTGGCTAACTTGGTACTAAATGTTTCCCTGACCCCTTTTAGAACAGTTTGGTTTATGTGAAAAGTGGTTTTTGAGAGGGTGAGAGAGAGGGTTCTTTCCAGACCTCAATAGGAGGGGCCTGACAGCAAATTGCTTGCTAAAACAGCTGCTTCAATAAGAACAGAACCAGGAATACAGGGAGTGAGTAAGTCTAAGGTCCCTTCAGTTTCTGGGAAGCCAGTTTTTGTGCAGCAGCACACTGACAGCCTGATAGATTTTCCCTCCACATGCTCCAAAGATGCTGTCCGTGGAGGGGATCCTCTTCCCTCCCACGCTACCTTTTATTTTGCGTAACAAACAAAAGCAGCTAATGTTCTGTCCTGTCAGGAGAAGAAATCTCCATGATAACACCCACCAGAACGGAACGCTGCCTGACCTAAGGTGCTTGAGCAGGTTCCTTTACAAGGCCCAGGAGAGCAGAGGGGGCTTCCTTGAGTACAATGTCTTCTGCAACACTGACAGTGAAGTGGTGCTAAGAAAAGTCTTGTGTGGTGTCAGGTGCAGACGCACTCGTACACGTTTGTTGTTCTTTCAGAGCAAAAAACCTGAAGTTGAAAGGATTGACCTTTTTTTTTTTTTTTTTACTATCAGGAATATCAGACTGATCTTTTCATCTGAGGCTTGCATCAATGGAAGCTTCCTGGACAAAAGGTAGCACGCACTGACTTAGATATAACAGAATTTAATGGCTGCATGTAAACTGACCAGAAAGTGTTATTTTAGGCCACATATGTAGAAAAGATTCATTTTATCTGCATTTGCAAAAAGCAAGTCTTTATTTTTTAAAGCTCAAGCTAATATTAAGATTTTTATAGCCCTGGTCCTACTGAAATGTGCTAGAGAAGTTCACATTTTAGAAGATTGTCCTTTAGTGATATTTGGCAGATGACGATAATCCCTTCAGGCAATATTACAGCTCTCAAAGGACCTGTAATACCTCCTTCTGGCTCTGAAGTGGAAGTCATCTTAGGGAGAAATACAGGAGTCTACCATAACAGTTCACAGCCACACAAGACAGAAAGGACAGGATATTAATCAGGTCACAAAACAGTGGCCTGTGTTGTCTATCTTCTTTAGAACACATGAAATTATACCCACTGAAGCTGGGGCTGAATTTTCCAAGTATTTTCTAATACTCCAATGCTCCATTATTCAGTCAGTAGAAAAAACATAATTTAGTGTTCTTTTTTTTTTTTATGTTGTGATAGAGACAAACATTTCAAAACTTCCAAAGAAGTCTCAGGTGTAGACATTTCAGAAGTGAAACGTTTTTGCGAGAAGATCAGTAAAAACCACAGTGTCTACCAGGAGGTAAGGATTTTGTATGAGGATGCTCAGTACACAGATACTGAGGAGCTTTGGATTTATGCATGAAACTTAGGAATTTCATGCCAACCTAATTACTTTGGCAAAACATAATTGCATTTTAACCCTTGTTTCTTTGTGTTTTTTTTTTTCCCTCTGAAGGTGCAAAAGGAAATTAAGAACTTACTGCCATCACTGTCTTCCTCTCCCACCTCACCTGAAAATTTCAGGGTCTACTTGATCTTGCCTTTCCTTCTGCAGGGGGAGAATGGAGACTGTCTGATTATTGAGATGGCTGAAGCCATCATGAAGCTCCAGCCAGAGGGCCTGCAAACTCTTGGTAGGGTTTTATGATGATAGAACTGAATGATTTAAATGCACGGTCATTTTCAGCTGCAGAACAAGTGTTATTATTGCTGATGCAATGTGTTCCAGAGCTTGAAATAATTGCTTTTGATAGACACAGAAACATGGGGACTATGCAGCAAGACAGAAGAATTTAAAAAATTCTATCTGAGTTTTACTCAATTTTGTAGTGCAAGTTTAAACGTTTTTGTTTGTTTGTTTGTTTAATTCATCTGATAAAAAGAGAAAAAGCAGCTTCATCCCCAAATTGCAGTGATTTGTACCTTACCTGTGACCTCACTAGCTGTTTTCTTTACAGAATGCCTGTGGGCAAATCTAGAAACATCCTTTTTCAAGGAGCTGGTCATTCTGTATCAGAGAGTTTCCACGCAATTTGTCCTGTTCATAGCCAGTGAGCCAGGCTGCCTCCTCAACTGGTACCCAGCTGAAATAGGGCCTCTGCAAATACTGCAGAGGCTTTACCAGGTGAGAAAGTGCTTGGATCCTAATTGGACAGGGAATATCAATGTAGCTTAGAGTATTTTAATATTTCTCACTTGTTGAATTCTCTGGGTTTGACACTGCTTCAGGAATCTCTTTGGCTCTACACCAGCAGAGTTTTGAAAGAGTCCTGCTTGAGCTGTGCCAAACTGACCCTCTGTAGAAATGAAGAGCTAAAGCATGTTATAGCCCCTGGCAGGGGAAGAGTGCTTTCAGTGGTGTCAGGAGTGCATGCATTGATGCTACAGAGCTATGGATGTGGTGTCCTCTATGTAACATGCCCATTCCCCTTTCTGCTGGTGAGATCCCTCACCCCAATAACTGCTCAGAGCATTTAAAAGACAGCCTACCTGCTTGGCACATTGTGGCTGCCACAGTAATGCTCTGTGATGCTTTTTTAAGAGCCTGCTAACCTGACAAAATTCTCTGGGACAACAGCAATAGAACCTCTTTAGCTGCACACAAACAAGGAGAGCAAAGGAAGCAACAATTGTGTTCTTCTGGACAACCATACTTTGTCCTGCAGAGATGTTCAAGGCTGATGAAAGTCAAGAGCTCAAGCACACAGTATAAATCAGAGAGACTTGTCAAATTTTGTTCAGAGTTGAATAACGTTTTGGCTAAGAATGCAGAATTTGGCCTCAAAGTTTAGACTCTCGAATCTGTATTTATGCAGATAAATAAACTCAAAAATGCAGCAGGCCTACTCCTCTCTAAGTGATTACCTGACCTGGAGCTTTACATGTTCACTGTCCCCCTGCAAATATCTTTTCCAGGCAACAAGCAGGAACATGAACAGGGAACCACAGGGTGTTCTGCAACGTGAAAGACACTCCAAGGGAAACACACCTTTCCTGATGGAGTCCTGTTAAGGGATCTTAATTGTAAATGAAAATTGCTTTCCTTCTAGTTTATACATGGCTTTCTGAGACTTCCCACTGTGGAGCACTCTATTACTTGTAGCACTTTTATCCCTTAACTTCTGTGCAGGGTCTCAGAGCCCTTTCTGAAGAAAGCCCTGTCAGTCCTGTCCTGCCAGACAGACACGGCTCACTAGTTCTGCTGCTGATATATTGCATGTTTCAATGCAGGTGAACTCCAGAACTGGTTTCAGAGTACATGAAAGCAATTTCTATGTACCTGAAGTGAGAGGGATTATCAACTTATGTTCGCAGTTCAATATAATAGTAAGTATAAATCTTACCAGCAGTGCGAAAAACTTTTTTCCTTTTATTTAAATAGTTAATATATATGTGGAAGTCAACTCTAGAGACAAACCCAACACATCTTAGACATTTCATTTTCCCTAGTCCTCCAGTGCTCTAAATTATGCAAGCCCTTTACCATCCCATTGTTCCAGCAGCTACAACAGTGCCTTTCGTGAGATGATCCCTGGTTCTGAGAGTTGGAGCTGCCCTCCAGCATGTTAAGCAGCTCTGTTTGCTTTGAACTAGTAATCACTGTGAAAGAGCAGCACACGGGATGATTGCTATACTTCAAGTTACTCTGGATTTTATGATGTTTAATTAAGAGAAATATTTTGAGGTGTCTTTAAACTTTTATTTAGAAACCCTATTGAGCATTTCAATTTAATTACGTCTTAAAACAAAGCAGTGGTAATAAAAAATAATCGGTGGCATTTCTTCATGACACAGAGTGAAAATTAGCTACCAAACGCAGTCAGGGTCAGAGGAAGGAGTATGAAATGGCAATGTGCATAGGGGTTTCCTCTGGCAAAAAAAATGTAAGCTTTCTGGCAACTTGGCTGGACTTTGTAGGGCAACTGCCTAATTCCTTCATAAGCTTTTGTTTGCTAAGGTACCAATTTTGTACCAATTAACCAGAGTGGAGGAGGAGGTCTGAGAAACAGCATAGAATCAAAAGCCAATTAGGACATTACCTGAAGTTGCTGCCTTTTCACATTGGAGGTGTAACACTTTGAATTAGGTTATTTTTATACCAGTATCTATTTTTGGTATTACATATAATAAACCCAGCAGTTTTTAAAAACAATGTACCGTAACCTGGGTATCCAGGACATTTTTGTTTAGATGAATTATGGAAGATGCTGTTAAAATCACTCTCTCTTTTATTCTTGAGGCACTACTGTAGACAAGGGTTTGTCTGCACAGAGAGGTTAGATGCCTGTCTCTGCTTCTCGCTCACAGGAGTGTGTAGAAGCTATTTTTAGGATGTGAACCTCTCTTAGTGTAGTGCTCATGCACACAAGGGCTCATTTCAGAGACATGGGAGTTTCCCAGGGTCCAGACTGGCTGTTCACTCTGGATACATGTCCCTGAACTCTGGTTTCACAAGGGAAAACCAATATGTCTTTTCCTTTCTTCCTTGTCATTTCAGACAGTCCCATGGAACCTGAACAAGTATCCATGCATCTTTGACAGGAAAAACAAGATTGACGTTCATATTACAGAATGCAGGGCTCTGTCCAATGTCTCTACTGTAAGTGCAGCCAATTTTGTTACCAATCAGAAGAGATAAACACACTGCTAATAGACTGTTACTTCAATCCTCAGATACCCCTTGTACGGATCACTGAGCAATGGAATTTTGGCGTCAGAAGACAATGCCTTCTGCAAGACATATGGAAAAATTTAAAATCTGCCTCGAACCAAGATTTCAGGAAGATCTTAAAGGTAAGATACCAAATTGTATTATTTGTTAGCTCTAAGTGTCTTGCTGCAGTGTTCCTTGATTTTCAGTGTCACTGAATATTGGTAGGAGGGTTTCAGTATCCTCTGAGTATATAACGAACGAACTGCTCGTCAAATTATTATAAAACATGTTCCATAGGTGGTGTAGAGTTAATCTGGAGGGCAGTATTTTACATTCTTATTCCGGGCAGCTTTGTTGGCATAAGTTAAATGCAAGTGGCAGTGCTATTTACTGTGAGGTTGCTTTGAGGTAATGGAGTAGAACTGCTCAGTTGTCAAAGTCCAGTACTGCTGCTGCTAGGCTGACTTTTAAGACTCTATACTGGTTTGCTGTACACGAAAACCCCAGTGTCTGGGAAACAAGCCTGAGGGGTCAGCAAGCAACACAGCCACAAAATGACATTTCTCTCATGGAGATGCTGTCTGAAGGGAAAGGAAGGCTAGTGCTGGCCAGAGAGATGGGGATCTGATTACAATGCTGCTGTCTCCATGTGCCTTTAATCTGTGGCTTCCACACTGATCCGAAGGTTGTGGCAGTTGCATTCCCTGCAGGAATCGCAATGCTGGCCCTGCCCAGCAAAAGCCATTAGCTGGCTGATGTGGGAACAGGACACCTGCCCAGAGCACAGTTCAGCTCAGGGACCACGTGCCCCACCTGTCACTAACACAAAGTCTGGCACCATACTTGTGCCACAGGAACTACGGACCTTGGTACCCTATTACCCAGCTCTGGTGCTCTCCAAGTGAGCTTTCTTGCCAACCAGAGCTGTCAAAGCTTTTCTTTCCCATGTACTTAGGAGATTCACAATGACTCCCCGAGCTACCTTTCCTTCCTGCTTCCTCACGACAGCTGAGAGAGGCATTTATTTATGGAGGCAGTG
>VYZQ01012572.1:5949-21405 GCA_013400655.1 Mystacornis crossleyi | reverse complement strand
TTGGTGGTCTTTATAAATCTAAGATATGCGGGGGAGCTGACGAGGGCTTGGTTTGCTTACGTGACTGGGAAGAGTGCAGGGGCCCTGGTCAGGGGAGAGGTCTGGGCAGTAGATAGTGTTCATACAGAAATATTATCATTCAGTGCCATGCAAAACTAACTATATGTGCATTACCACAGTTACTCTGAGTGAATATTGTTGCACCTGGACAGACTCTAAGTAAGGTTGCTTTGATCCTAGCTGCCACCATGGAGACAGCTGGATGAATCTATTAATATTCAGCTTAGTGTTTTCTTTCACCTTCTCTGCCATGTTCAGATCACCAGTGTTAGATATGTTGTTTTCTTGAGGTCGACTGCATCCCTCAGGAAATAACTAGGTTGTTACAGGCTCCAGGGTACAACATTTTTAGATAGTACTACCTATATAAAAAACTGTCTTGAGTATTTTCGTTGCACCCATCTGAGATCAGATACACTGGACTACCTGTGAACAGGTCTTGATGAATGGGCATCAGGTATTGCTCTTAGAGTCCTTTTTTCCAAACTGGTTGATCCTTAGCTCACATTGTTTACATTTTGGCACAGGACAGCAGATGGTGTCATCTATCCTTAATGAATGGCTGCCGCTGCTAAGCACCAAAGTATTGCTATCAACAGTGAAAAAGAAAGGGCCTAACTGGAAAAATACTAGCCAGCAATAGGGTTTCAACTAAATCTAAGTTTCTTAGAAAACTTCCATTTCCCTCATATGTTTTTAATTGTTCTAAAGAACTAGAAATAAAACACATGCCCTAAAACTAAACATGAAATCTCCTTGCTAGAATCTGTCTTTTCCCTACGTCTAAGACATAAAGCAGTGATCTCAGAATCGCAGAGATTTGTGACAACTCTGTACTCTGTCTTTTCCCACTTTTTTCCTTCTGCAGAGACATCATGTTTGTTGTTTGACAAATCTGGAATCTGTAATACCTTTTCTACCCAAGTACCAATGAGTTATAGTAAAGTTTTAATGAAAGGCTTTTAAATATGTCACAGAATCATAGAATAATTTAGATTGGAAAGAACTTCTGGACATTTGTAATCCAGATGCTCTCCTCTGTTCTGCACATTGAATGACTATTGCAAGAACAACCTCCCTCCACATTAGTGGATACCCTGAACTTGCCATAGGAAAGAAGGACAGAGAGAGAAAAGGGTTTTGTTGACAGGATACAAAGGGATATTTGGACATTTCCAGCAATGCTGCGGTACTGGAGAAACCAACTGGACCAGTGTAAGACAACTGTGTTATGAGAATAATTCAGTGATAACTCAAGAGTTACAAATCAGCAATGTTTATTTTCCATTTAAATTCGGGGGGGGGTAGGTCTCTGGGATATAAACACTTGCACTAATCTAAGTCCAGTATTCAGCAATGGATATTTGCTGGATCGAATCAGAAACTCATAATTAATACAATGGGCTTTTCTGTTTGGTGTAACATGCTTCTTATTTTCTCTAAAGAAGCGAACAAAGACATGCACATACACACACAAAACCTCACATCAAGGCAGAGTCATTCTGTGTGGAGCTCAAGGTTAAACTTTGATTTTACAGTATCTGAGTGATTTCACCTCACTAGACATGTTTAAGTGAAGTGAAATCAGTTCCACACTAAAGAAGGAACTCCAGGGAAGGAAAATGCACATTTTCTAAAATGGACAGTTAAACAAGTATTTAAAACCACCACCAAAAAAGTTAAAACTAAAATTTAAGAAGCTGAGTTCCTTCTGGGGTTTATTTTTTCTTTTTTTCATTTCTGCAGAGTACTGCCTATATAATATGTTTTTTTGACTGATATTTCTCCCAAATTCAATTAGCAGTTTAAGTGTATTGTCGTATTTACTGAACACCACTGATGCTGTTTTTATAAATTTTCAGTCAAACTGGTAAGTTTAAATTCTTATTTTCCCTGTGGTGAAGCATGTAGGGTTTTAAGACACAATTAACTTTGAAATACTCAGAAAACCTTCATCAGCTTCTTAATGAGATAATAGCAATTAAATTTCCTTTCATAAGAGAGAATTAACATTTTAATTCCTAATCAAAGATTTTATGGAACTGATCAAAATGATCCAGTGATATTCAAAACAGTTCTGTGGTATTTTCTGTATAAGTAACTGACTACCTTCAAAGGTTTTTTCCAAAGATATTGTCCCAAAACAACACAACTAGCCAACCAATGTAAAACAAAATGGAAAACCCTGACAAAAAGACATTGAACCCTTACCTTAAAAGAAAAAAGAGGGAACTGTGCCCTTGTAGAATTGAGATAGAAAGAACATCATAAAAGAACAGAAATATTTCTTGTGAAGTATTTCAATTCATTGTAGAAATAGATGAGCAAAATTCAAACACAGTATATAGATTTCAAACGTAGTATATAGATAAAAAATTTTTAATTTTAAAATTTAAAATTAAATTTTTAACATTTGGTGTTAACTTTTGATAGGTTTACCTGAACTCCACAAATAAATAACTTAGAGAAAAAAATAACATTACTAAGCATGATACAGTTCCAGCAATGTATGTGGCATTATCTGTGATGAGAGCGGGAGCATTTTCAGGATGCACATTTCTCTACTGAAAAATCTCACTCTGAATAGTTATTAATACTTAAGGAATGAGGGACTCTGTTGCCCAGATTCCTCATTTTCCCACAAGAATATTTAGCTGCTCTCTGCCACACTAGTTCATGCTAAACCTAGCAAGTTTCAGTTTATTGCTAAACAAGCCCAGGTACGTCACTTATTTTGCTCTCAGACCCAAGCACTGAGAGAATATAAAATCAGCTGCCTTGAGAATCTAATACAGTCAAGTGACCTGATTTTACAATAGCTAAAATACATTTCTTCCCAAGTACTTTTCCATAAAACTTGCCTTTTTTTAAAATTATATTAAGCTGTAACAGTGATAATGTCAACTATACAAATTCTAATCTCCCAAATTTCTTTTGTACTACTAGTGGGATCATAAAGTTGCTTATATTTTCACAGTCTGTTGGTTTTCCACCCGTCGATTTTGAAGTTATGCTTGACTGCTGTTCCTCCGTCTCTCTGGATGGAGAATAGAGGAAAGAAACATAGATCCAACAGCTTGAAAGAGTGCAGTATTTTACAAGCTGTCCTGGTTGATATAGCCCTTGATTTTGAAGCTGAGGTCACACATACACACAAATCCAGCCATTTGTAAGTGCATTTTACTGTATCAAACCTATTTTTACTTGGTGAATTTGTTCTGTTCTGCTTAACCATACCACAGCCAGCAGTAAGCTGCTTATAGCAATCTCTCTTCAAGTACATCATTTATGACAAAGCCCAAATTCCTCCTAGTGAAGGTAGTTTTCTGAGATGCCCTCTGCAGTTAATGGCAATTCAGTGACATTAAGCTGAGTTCCTGAAGTGCCTAAAAATATCTATTTCTCTCTACAGGCTGCAGTGAATTTCTAAATAAAAACCAGCAAATAATCATAACAACAACTGAAAAAATCAGTCACTTCGGTCTAATCACCTCGATTTGCCTCCACAGTCAGACCTTTCACCCGTTTTGTACCCTTACAAAGGGTGAAGTTTGTTCTTCTCAGGCTGAAGATGGGGGTGAGAATTTCAGCACTGCTTCTAAATCTTGTAGATGAAATCCCACCCACTCCAGAGAAGCTGCACTCACACCTCCTTTGTTGGAAGAATGCTCCCTATGGAATGAGGAGTGTGTATTTTTTTCTCAAAACAGCAGAATTCACATCTCATGGTTTCATCATGCCTCATATTGATCCACTTTATTACCTAAGAACTCCAAGATCACTGTATTGAATATTGTTTTAATATATTGTGATTTTTAAGATACTTCCTTTCAGAAAGTCTGCACAAACCCTTTTGAACTTCTCCTCCTCGCTCTAAGAGTTTCAGGTACAGCAGCTCCTTACTTTCTGAGTAGCACAAAACATTTCCATTTCATCTCCTGCAACAATTTTACCAAATCTTCCTGAGGGAAGAAAATAGAGAGCTTTTAAGATTCTCATCGAAACATTCAGCTTGTAAATCACATCTTTTTTCCAATGAATAGTTTTGAAAACTACCTCCCACTCCAAGCAGATGGTCTGGCAAACCCCATGTACAATCAGGTGATAAGACAGAGTTTGTACTCTCACAAATTTGTTTTTCCTCCTAACACCTCTGAAAACCTATATTTTTTCTGATTTTATTTGTTTATAATCTGTGAGCAGAAGACAGGAATACTTTTGCTTGCTAGAAAAATGCCATAGCAATGTGCTGTTAATTAGGCCCTCTCTTGTCCTTACCATAAAGCAGAGACACTGAACTACCAGAAACATCAGGGATTTTGTAGGAGGAGGTAGGAAACACAAAATCTGTTTAATTCTTCAAGTTCTCTTGAATAATTCTGCAAGTTTACAAAGTGCACAGAGATGCAATCACTACAGTAAGGCCATTACTTACATCTAACATCCCCGAATCTTTGCTTCATAGTTTTCATATAGTTTGTAAGTGAGGGATAGATCCAAGGCTGATCTAATTAGTAAGGGTAAAGATACACTTTTCTGGGGTTTGATGTGTGGGGATCCCTGCAGTCCCAGAAGGGACACTGAGACCAATTTCTTTGGTTTCATTCCCTCCCAGCACAAAATTAAGGAAAAAAATTAGCCTCAAAACACACAAACACACTTCAAGGCACTTTGTTATAGTAAGTAAAAAGTCATCCAACATTTGCATTGCCATTTCTGTAGATACTTCAGGCAGAATAGTCACTGTACATTTGTACTGTGGTTCTTGTAAGCTATGCTTTCTATGAATTTGAAATTATACTAGTATGTGAGGTAAAAGCATCTTAGTTTTGTTCAGCTGGCTGGCTGGAGCCCATGCATGACCCACTAACATCCTCATTCCAAGAGATGAGATAAAAGTTACTATAATTAAAGCAGCAAGCTGATGGTCACAACTGCCGTGCTGGCCCACATGCTGTGACTTGCAAGTCATGGGTGTAGCCATGTGAAATGGAAAGCTATCAGAGAACAAAAGCATTTGCAGTGCCAAGATTTACTGTTCTAGCAAGGGTGGAAAAAAACCCAGGACCAGTCAGCTTGATTTCTTGCAAGAAACAGATGGTTAAAACTCGACAGAATTAGCATGCAAACACAGATAGATTGCTGCAAATGCCACCAGCCTTTCTTGCACCAGAGCACACATGTGGGAAGATGAGCAGTTCATCAAGGACCTTATTTCAGATTTCCCAGCAGAGAAGTGTCATTTCAGAGAAATTCCTCATTCTCTACATAAGTACCAGTTTTGTTCCAATGGCTGAAACAAAATCTCTCTGAAGGAATACTCTAAGAAAAAAGGTGGGTTTTTTCATCCAGTACCAGAGGAAACTCAGCATCTACAACCGTATTACACAATAATTTAAAGCAATATAAATTGGCAAGGGAAGCAGTCTTTAGGTTGTATTCATTTGCAATAAAATTGATTCCTTTTGTGGTGGGGCTCATAACATCAGAGTTTTGATGCCTTGTGAAAAATATAAAGTGTACTTCATTTGTAATTTCTAATCACCTCAGTGCACCTGCTGAGCTAGATGAGAATGAAAACTGACAGGAAGAATGGTTCTACACTGGTCTCATTTGATGTTAAATGCTTAAGGTTAGATATCCAAGCACCATTTATGAAACCTTACCAACACTATGCTTAGATTATTACATAAAAAGCACAAAGGTTCAAATATTATCCACTGCAAAGAGAGGGATTTCAAAGCTTCACAGGGGTGTAGCATCAGCCTTTTCACTCCAATACTTAGAAGCATTCACTAGCAAAATATATGATGAAATTCAGCCTGGTTCAATACAATTTCTCTAAAACCACCTGAATGCTAGAGGTGTGAAGGAGACCTTCTTTAAAGGGTAGCAAGGTTTAAAGGTTTTTCCCAAACAAAACTTTTCAAAAAACTGACCAAAAAATTAATTTGGATCTCATGTCACTAAACATAGTGAAGTGATGAGATCCAATTGTTTCCACGGATTTAGAGTTGAGGTAGAACTTCCCTTGAGGTGTCTGTAGGGAAGATGCCAGTTTAGCGTAATATTCAAAACATTATCATTTGCAGCCTATATTTCTATTGCAATTCTCCTCATAATTCCAACTTTTTTAAGATACATTTTTCTTTCTCCCCTCTTTTCCTAAAACCACTTCCATTTTTATAGATGCCTATTTAATTTAGATAACATCAGTCATCAAATTTTTGATTTGGCAGGTCAGTGTAACATTAGATTAAAAAACTGACTGGGCTGTTGAAACATTTTGATTACTGTTCTACATCAGGAAAAATGATGATCAGTGCCTGGTAAATACTATCACTAGTTATAGCACGTATTTATAGATCTTTATCTGGATGATGAAATACTTCCACATTAATACCAAATGGCTCAAAAAGCACAACATTTTTTGTTTGGGAAGGAAAGAATATGATGCATAAAAGAGAAAGGAGAACCAACAGAAATAAATTATATGAACTTACTAAAATATCAAAGCATTCTTTCCCAAGTTTTTTCCCATCAGACGAGCTGTTTCTAACCTGTCTTTAAAGAAAAGAAATCCTGAGTATTTTAAAAAGTCTGAGTGCCAATGCTCATGTCACAGATCATATGTCAACCAGCATAAACCATTTTTTTTCCAGAACACTTGTTTACTTTTCTCTCCTGTTTCAAGGAAGAATGGATAGACATACTGATTGTGATTTTCTTATACCAACAATAAGTATCATTACATATAATTTTGTGAGTCATCTTTCAGATATATTCAAAAAAAATTTGTACACCAAGAACATCGGAAGCATTCAAAAACATTATGCAAGCTGAGATCTTTTCCAAAAAGAAAAAACTATGTCCATATGACAAGTATGGGATCACTTTAATGGCATTAGCACATCAAATACTTGGATTTAACAGTAAATTCGAGCCTGTACTTTAATTTTTTAATGTCTTTAATGCTGCAGCATCAGTGTGCAATAATTTGAGACAAGGCCAGCTATATTGCAAACATATCAGTCAAATTATGAATGTGTTAATAAAGGCATTACAGGGATGTGTGTTGATGTGGAAGCTGTCGCTATATCCTATCATCCATTTCTAAAGAACACGGTTTCATTTTAAACCTTGTTAATTATAGAAACAGATTTGAATAAGTTGCTTACAGCAATGATAACATCATTTCATACACAATCTTTATCTATTCGTCAGTGATCTGAAAACTGTTAAAAACAAAACAAAACAAAACAAAACAAAACAAAACAAAACAAAACAAAACAAAACAAAAACCACCACAACCATGTATTTTAATCTTCCCCAGACTTTCAAAATGTGGCGATAATGCAATGCATAATAACACTATTACATATCCCAGTCTTTTTCAGGAGTAATCCTTGCACGTGATGTCAAATGCTGTTGTGTTTTGCAGGTAAGCCATCTACTATAAAAAAATTGAGATTAATAGGTAATTTCTTGAAGCCTGCCCAAATAACTCACTCTTAAGAATGCCACCTGGCTTAAAGCTCATTTAAGTATCTCTTACTACGCTGTGTTCCTGTAAGCTCCTCCATTTAGAGAGATTAGAATTTGCTAAGTGAAAAATGTGAAAAGAGAACATCAGGATACTGTTAGCATCCTACTCTCTTCAGGATGAAAAATGTCAGCGGAGTATTTTATATTCTCGATTTTTTCCTCAGGAGGCAAAATCAAGATTTGAAGTTTCTTGCTACTTATGTTAGAAGTACTCCCTTTCTCTTTCTCAAGACAGTATAAAGCCACTTTTTGTGAAATGGGGAAAGTTGAGTCTGCATAACAAATCACTTAATTAGAGCCATGTAATTGGCTTGCCTTGAGAGAGCCCAGTAAAAGCAGCATGTTCTCAGTAGTTAGTCACCGTAACAGTGAGAGGAGAATAAAAGACAGAAAATCACTAAAATCTTGGTATAGCAATGCAGTCTACTTTCCTTTTTCTAGTCAAGTTAATAAATGCCACAACAGGGTGGATCTAATGCTTCAAGATAGATTTTATATTCTATCAATAAAGAAATAGGGCAGCTAAACTCTGTGAAAACAAATGAATTTGCAAAAAATAAGTTCCTTCTTGAGGAGCAGTCACTTCCCTTAAAGGTTTCTCACTGCTTGAGCTTTCTTTTTTCCATTTGCAACTTATTTTTGTAAAAATATTCAGATACTCCTCCAGCTTGTTAAGGCACACATCACCTTTTCATATGAGGTGCAGAGTCCTTGATATGTTTTTTCTTGGCTGTAAATTCTCCACTGACTCCATTACAGACTGCCTAAAATCCCTTCAGCACCCCATATGTTCATGCTTTTTTATATCATCCTGTTCTTTTTCTTCACAGTTTCAATAAGTTTGTGATGCCAACAATGACATTAACTAAATCCTAATTTACAGGTCCTCTTGATAAGCATCATTACTAGAAATTAATCTTCTGAGTCAAAACACTGACCAAATATTCATGTGTGCATAGGTAGGTGTGTATAATGAACATACAAATAGCTGTGAAAATTATCTGTGAAAGAGTAAAAGGCAACAGAAAAAATACAATTCCCCTCTATTTATATCCACTGAGGGAGGAGAGGAGGAAAGACACACTGTCAACAGCTTTCACAAGGTCTAGCCAAAAGAAAATAAACTGGTAGAAAACATCACTGCATTTAGTTTGGTTCAGTTGCCCATATGGCAGGAAAATGAATCCATAATGATTAGTCTCCATCACAGTTGGAGCCACTACACTTGGGTACCTGAGGGTTTCTCAGGGGAAAAAAAAAATCAAACCGAGGAACAGCCACAAGAAGAGTTTTCTTCCTGTAAGATAAAAAAATCACACATCAATATTTTCTCTCTACGGAGGCATATTATGGATCAATTCACCTTTTACTTTACCTGGAATTTGCAAAATTAACTCTTCTAGGCATTTTGGGTGGCTAGGCGCAGTTTTCTAGCATAATATCCAGACATTTTTAAGCATTGCTGTGTGCTCAAATAATTAATCTTTTCCAGTGATGAAGTGGAAGAAAATGATGTGGTGATGGACTGGTGATTCATGACTAGTCCAAGACATATCAGGATCCTGGGTTGTAATCTAAAGACTGAAGAGAACAATTCTTTAAGAAACACCTTCTCTCAAGCTTCATGCATTCTATCCAGCTGTTAAGTACTCACACTTACAGCTTAACTGTTATAGGAAACCATTATAATAATGGTGTCCAACTGCTAGTTAGACTCAGATATAAAATGACTGACATGATAATACACCATTAAAATTCATAGAATTGGCATGATATTAATTTAGTAGCATTTCCACTCTCTTTCATAAGGCTGCAATAGAACTTAAAACTCATTCTTTGCAGGGATTTTAATTGTTAAATCCAGTCTTATTCGTGTCACACTCTCAGCAGTTTTTTATTTCAGAAATGGATCTCACTGTGAATTATATGATGCAAGAAGGGAATAAATACACCACCTCTCCAGCTATAAATTGACAATTCAGCATTCAGTAGACTAAGGGAGAAATGAAAACAGAAAGTGTATTGATCTTGTCAGACAATTGAAATTGTTAAATGAAAAGAATTTTTCATATTGATTTTTCATTTTTCCTTCCCCCATTTTGACTGCATCGAATTCAGAGGACACTGTTTTTTCCTCAGTTTTAACAAGAGTTGAGAGATACGAAATTTCGTAGAAACCAAAGAGCCCAAGGGACACACGAATTGACCAGTACCAGGGAGGTTAACACGTATTAGTCTGTGCTCTTTCTGTACCCCAGGCAAAAGAGACACTTAGAAAGGCCAGCTCAGAATACAAGAAGTTACAAGCTGAATGAGTGATCCAGGAGCATGGAAATGACATCATCTCAGTGGAATACCAATAAACTTTAGAGACAACAAAAGCATGTGGCTGTCTAGAGCATCATTCCATTTCGGGCCCCTAAAGACCTTGAAATGTGACACTGCTGAGGCCATTTACCAGCCCTTTTCCCATGTGATGTCATGGAATCAAAAGAGAAGGGGCAATAACACACTGCTTCAATAAAGCTATCAGGTTTCATACAGTATTTATGATTTTGGGTCGCACACAGGGATAATGTGGAATGAGCAATGCAGAAATCAGAGCCTTTTTTTTATTTTTTGGCTCCAGAGTTCTATAGTCCCTATAAAGCATGTAAAACACAAGAAAGCATTTATAAGCAATCTATAGATCATCCTAGTAAGCAGACTTTAAAAAATTGCGGCATGATAAAAGAAAGAACTTTGTAGAAAATATATGTTGAAAGTTTCATAGAATGAAATTTCACATAAAATTCATCTCACAGATGCTTTCCCAAAGAAAAATGTTAACTAGGTCAGTTCTATGTTTGAAGAATATCTTCCATACCTCACTATATTGCCTAGTACATAAGGACAGAGTCCTTTAAAATCACTCTAAACGTAGAGAGAGATGACATTCTTTCTTTGACGTTGTTAAATCAGGCAACTCCATAGTACTTTATTGACAGACATAAAATCAAGAGGAGGATGGCTGCCAGTTGATACATAAGTGTCTCTAATAACATCACATCTGTCTAGCAGGGTCAAATGAGACTTCAAACAAGGAAAATTGGAGGACTCTAGCACTGTGACAAGTGTTGATAAGCCTGTTCCAAGGTTTCCCTTTATTCTTAATAGTCTGTGAAGGAATTTATTAGTGGCGATTCTCTGCCAGCAGGCTTCCTGCCTGTTTAACGCACACTAACAATTAATGAGTTTCTCAGTACAGTGTTCCAGTGAATCCAGTTAGGAACAGCCCACATCTACAGAGCTGCTAACATCTGAGACTGAGATTCTGACCCTGACTGAAAGGATCAAAAGAAAATGTTTCTGTGTCAAACCTGTAAAGGCTTGAAAAGAGTTTCAAAGCAGGGGCAAATACTCTCAGATATCTCTGAAGAAGGGACAGTAGGTTTGTGAAAGGGCAATGGAGCTGTTACAGAACAAAGTCCTGACCCCTCCCATGGCAGATCAGCTAAATGCCTGAGGAATCTCTCTGTCTATGCCTATTTAAAGACCAGTCTATACCATCCACAGAGGAAAAATGGAATCTGGCTATAAGAAGAAGATGCAGAACTAAAATCATGAGAAGTTTAGTTATGTGATCGATGTAATGCTCTGCCATTTCCTCAGGCAAGCCATATCTACCATTTTTAAGTCCAACAGAAACTGCCTTCATGAGCCTCAGTCCAGGAGGTGTCGTTATCTCTCTGTTCCTTCTCACACTTAACAGAACAGAAACACAAATAACTCCCAGTCAAAAACCCTACACACAACTGGGTTGGCCATTAACACTTCCTGTGCGTTACACACCTTATGCTGCATCTGTCACCTTCAACGGTTTAATTTTAAAGTGGGAAGTTCATTGCTGTGTGTTTAGTTTTTTATCCTGCTACATCTTCAAGTGAGTCTCTAGAAAGCGCTCACAGATCAGACATTGGAAATTAACCGTTCTTTACCCTCTGAGACAATGTATGAAGATGAAAAGCATCCTCTGTACTCTGCTGCAGATAACCCGATCATCAGAGACAAGTCCACACCAGATTTGTCAGCTGTAAGCCAGTTAAAACAGTGAAGGTCATTGAAAGTGCTATGAGGAAAAGTTGTAGGCATTTTATGTGCAACTCTTAGACAAACAAGAATATTAATTTCCTGAGGTGCAGGGGTTTTTTTGGTGGTGGTTTTGTATACTTCTAAAACATGATTGCAAGGCTTGTTTCAGAGGAGGAAAGTTCTGTGAAAGAGGTCTCCAAAGACTCCATATACCACTCTATTTGTGTAAAATGGGTGAAGCTTGTCATCAGCAGTGAGGGATCTCTTGCGCTGCTTTAGTTGCAGAGAAGTGTCAGTCTTTAGAGTAAGGAAAAAAAAAAATTCCACAGCAGTGCGTTAAAGCTAAATACCTGGATAAATCCCATTTCTTTCCAGTGTTCATTTCAGCAATTTCTGGTCCTAGAAAGACACAGCAGGAAGCAACAAGACACATGACATTTGAGGAAAAATGTCCTCTCCTGTGGAAATGAAATTTCCTAAAACAAAGCCTATTTATGCAGTGTAGCGTTCTGACAACTTAAGTGTACTGTGTGCAATACTCATAATAAAACGGCAGAAATTATGTGAAAAAATGTTCTGCATGTAAGCGAAAACCCATTTACTTTCCCTTTTTTTCCCAAAAGGAAGTGGAGAAGTGGCTTTTTCTTTCTCTATCTGTCATCCACCCTCAAAATTCTTCACAAGCTGTTGCAAATGAATGGTTTAGGTCATTCAAAGAATCACTAGCAAAGGTATTAGCAAAAGAAGGATTAATATAAAAGTGAAAACAATGACAAAGTTCATTGGCAAGGTTCACCCTAATACTTACTGGATGTTTAAACTATACAGAGTAAAATAGGACTAAAAATCTAAAATCAATCCGACTAAAAATCTAAAACCAACCAAAAGTTATCTAGGTGGAGGTTGGGGATGCAAAAAAGGTAAGAATGTATCCTTTATTTTAAGGATATCCTATATTCATCCTCTATTTATCCTATATTTAAGGATACATAAAAAGGATGAAGGGATTGATCCCCTTGAGTCATAAGGTTCAGAGTGGACTCCCTGCCAAACCTAGCCCTGGACTTGACAAACACTTTAGGCCTACTGGTTTTGACAGCACGTAATCAGCAGCCTAATTTAAACATTTTACCAGTAGATTCTATGTAGTTTGCTATGACAGTAACTCACTTACAGATCTAACTCAAATGCAAATCTAACATATCCAAGAACCCAGGACTCACACTTGCATGCATGCAGACATAAAGACTCTGTGCAAGTTATACATGTGAAAAATCCCCCTTGAATTCAGTGCAATACTCACTTCAGATGCCTTTGCATCTTCTCAGGGGGCAAAGGGCTGGGCCTCAAGGAGTGGGGGGTATCAGGCCAGGATCCCTTTTTATTTGCTGGTCCCCCACATACAGCAAACTCAAGAGTTCACTGGCTCTGAGAGGTGCCACTTAAGAGTAAAGAAGAATCTGTTTCCTCCCCCTCCACCCAGCTGGTGTCATTTTTCAATGTTTTATGTCAGTCTCTGATAAGAAACTCAAAATTTAAAGGAAATGCTGTCATAATTTCATTCCGTGGAACCCTATTGAAATGTTATCAGTACAAAGTGCTATTCCCTTCGATTCAGACTTCAGTGACTGAATCTCTCAAGGGCCCAGCTCTCATTTTCTTGTGCTTTGATGTCTGTCTTCAGTGAGACCCAAATCTCAACATCTTTCTCTTCCAGAACAGGCTTTTCTGCATCTCCTCGTATTTTCCTCCATCTTTTTCACAAACAACCCTCTTATGTATGAATCTGTTTTTCGGAGTCTCAGAGTAAGCTTTCCCCAGAGAGAAGNTGCAAGGCTTGTTTCAGAGGAGGAAAGTTCTGTGAAAGAGGTCTCTAAAGACTCCATATACCACTCTATTTGTGTAAAATGGGTGAAGCTTGTCATCAGCAGTGAGGGATCTCTTGCGCTGCTTTAGTTGCAGAGAAGTGTCAGTCTTTAGAGTAAGGAAAAAAAAAAATTCCACAGCAGTGCGTTAAAGCTAAATACCTGGATAAATCCCATTTCTTTCCAGTGTTCATTTCAGCAATTTCTGGTCCTAGAAAGACACAGCAGGAAGCAACAAGACACATGACATTTGAGGAAAAATGTCCTCTCCTGTGGAAATGAAATTTCCTAAAACAAAGCCTATTTATGCAGTGTAGCGTTCTGACAACTTAAGTGTACTGTGTGCAATACTCATAATAAAACGGCAGAAATTATGTGAAAAAATGTTCTGCATGTAAGCGAAAACCCATTTACTTTCCCTTTTTTTCCCAAAAGGAAGTGGAGAAGTGGCTTTTTCTTTCTCTATCTGTCATCCACCCTCAAAATTCTTCACAAGCTGTTGCAAATGAATGGTTTAGGTCATTCAAAGAATCACTAGCAAAGGTATTAGCAAAAGAAGGATTAATATAAAAGTGAAAACAATGACAAAGTTCATTGGCAAGGTTCACCCTAATACTTACTGGATGTTTAAACTATACAGAGTAAAATAGGACTAAAAATCTAAAATCAATCCGACTAAAAATCTAAAACCAACCAAAAGTTATCTAGGTGGAGGTTGGGGATGCAAAAAAGGTAAGAATGTATCCTTTATTTTAAGGATATCCTATATTCATCCTCTATTTATCCTATATTTAAGGATACATAAAAAGGATGAAGGGATTGATCCCCTTGAGTCATAAGGTTCAGAGTGGACTCCCTGCCAAACCTAGCCCTGGACTTGACAAACACTTTAGGCCTACTGGTTTTGACAGCACGTAATCAGCAGCCTAATTTAAACATTTTACCAGTAGATTCTATGTAGTTTGCTATGACAGTAACTCACTTACAGATCTAACTCAAATGCAAATCTAACATATCCAAGAACCCAGGACTCACACTTGCATGCATGCAGACATAAAGACTCTGTGCAAGTTATACATGTGAAAAATCCCCCTTGAATTCAGTGCAATACTCACTTCAGATGCCTTTGCATCTTCTCAGGGGGCAAAGGGCTGGGCCTCAAGGAGTGGGGGGTATCAGGCCAGGATCCCTTTTTATTTGCTGGTCCCCCACATACAGCAAACTCAAGAGTTCACTGGCTCTGAGAGGTGCCACTTAAGAGTAAAGAAGAATCTGTTTCCTCCCCCTCCACCCAGCTGGTGTCATTTTTCAATGTTTTATGTCAGTCTCTGATAAGAAACTCAAAATTTAAAGGAAATGCTGTCATAATTTCATTCCGTGGAACCCTATTGAAATGTTATCAGTACAAAGTGCTATTCCCTTCGATTCAGACTTCAGTGACTGAATCTCTCAAGGGCCCAGCTCTCATTTTCTTGTGCTTTGATGTCTGTCTTCAGTGAGACCCAAATCTCAACATCTTTCTCTTCCAGAACAGGCTTTTCTGCATCTCCTCGTATTTTCCTCCATCTTTTTCACAAACAACCCTCTTATGTATGAATCTGTTTTTCGGAGTCTCAGAGTAAGCTTTCCCCAGAGAGAAGCAAACTCTTTCTCTCATCAGTGAGCTTACAGACACTGAAACACAAATGTCATACAGGCCTTGCCATCAGAAAAATGCTGTATTATCCAAACCCACAGCCAGCTTTTCGAGTATGGTTAATTTTAATGTTCATTCTAAAAGCAGTGATGGCATGTGACCTAACTACTAACTTTTCAAGTTACACTTCCAGCACACTGAGGAGTTAGCATATTTTCTGACTGACTGCTATTCTGAGTCCTTCCGAGCTTGGCTGGAATTTAGGAGAAATAATTAATA
>VYZQ01012569.1:58714-72439 GCA_013400655.1 Mystacornis crossleyi | reverse complement strand
ACTTTCTCAACCCCCAACATATACTGTCCCCAAAAAGGCAGGAGCTCTTATTCTTCCCCACCCACTCCAGCATTTGGTGGAACACCAGAAGGTGGAACAAGCTGAGGTCGCTTCTTACTCCTCCTAAGTCTGCAACCATCAAGGAAAGGAAACCAAGACGTGGCAGGGGATGGAGGAGCAGCATAACTTCAAGCTGTGGTCATCTAGAAGTGGGGAATCCTGGTTTGAACTACCTGCTTCTGGGCTCTTTCCATTTTCATCCATTGGCTCTACAGATCGATTATCAAAGGCATGACAAAAATTTGTGACTTCCATCTAGGTAAATATCTTAATCAGACCTACTGGATTTTGTGTCTTTGGCTCTTCACTTCTTGCATTCTTTTTTAAGCAGAGGCACACAGTGCTTTCACACTCAGAACACACGCACAAAAATGAATGGAAGCCAAATCTCTTGTCTGCCTTTAAAAAATGAAGCAGTCACAATCAGCTGATGGTTCTTTGTCTGCCCCCAGCCCTATTAGCCCATATTTGCTATTTTCCTGTCTGTTGTAATGCTCTGGAGGAGCTGATGAATTGCATGGCCCAGTGTCCAAATGCCACTGAGATACAGTGACAACAAGGTCTCTCTATAGCCAAGAGACCTTGAAAATAACCAGGTCTAAGGCATCTGGTTAGTTTTGAACTCTGCAAAGTTTGGGTGATAAATGCATCCACCTAAATCAATTGTACATGGTAACATCACTGTTTTTAGACATCTTACAAGTGTTAGTGTGAGAAATCTTGTGAGAAAGAGGAAATTGAACCCTAGATTTCAGTTTCCTTGACACAAAAAGGGACTCTAGGTCTCTCTTGCCTTTCAGACACAAACTTAACACCACTGTCTGAAAGAAACCTCTTCTTAAGAGAGCTTGACAGGAACCACTGGCAATTCAGAGCAGTGAGACATTGCTAGAGTTGTACAGTGGTGAGAAGGCAATGGGCATTTTAAATAATTTGCTAAAAACTATTTGTGCAAAGTGAGAAGACTCTTCTGAGAAGTAAATAAAGAGCCATGCTTAAATAGATACTACAAAATTTCCCATAACAAATTTGAACTGAATGTTTTCAATCCATAAAAAGCAACTTCTGTCTGCCTCTTGATTTAAAAAAAAATCCATAATTTTTTGATTACACTAATTACACTGCAGTTGAATTCCTCCCTTATTCCTCAGCCACTGGGGACCACAAACACATTGCCTTCGATTCTGTCTGAACAATGTGCTTGACTTCAAATTGTGGACATAGAGAGATTGTATTCTAAGTCATTTCATATTCTTCATAAGCAGAATAATGAGCTTGCATTGTAAAAGATTCACAGCACGAAGTCTTCCAGAGCAATGTGTGATAGTGTACTGCTGTCACCAGGAAGAAAAATAAAAGTGGATGGCAAAAAGCTAAAGATTTATCTTATTTCCCTAGATCCATTTGGTATATCTTATGGCCACTCTAAAGGTAACTGTCACATTCAGAGGTTTGGGAAGAACTCTATGAGAAACTCAGGTCTCTTCTTGTTAAAACTAGCTTCTTATTACCATTAGAATGTGAGCAGTCTAGCTGAGATTCCTTTCCTTCTCCCTCCCCAAAAGCTCTTTTTCTGTTAATTAATCTATCTGCTGTCTCATCATACCTGGAAGCTTTGATTCACAGTTCTTATTAATTGTCACATACTGCACTACAGCTACAATACGGGATAGAAAAGAGCTGTGAAAGCAGAAGGTGCCTGGCAGAGAACTGAACTTAAAGAGGAGCAATGGGCACTCATGGTAGGAAGTACTGTTTCCTTGGAAAAAAAACACATTTCAGAAGCATGATGTTGTTCAAATACTGACTGGTCTGAGTACTGCTTGCTGTAGTCAGTTTTCCTGCCAATATATAACTCTTTATCTTCATATTACTTTCTCTTGGTATTTGGTTTTTTTTTTTTTTCTGGGTGCAGATCACAGACAGTTGCCCAGGGTCACAAACCATGATTACACTGAAGTTGAGCTCCTGTTTAAGGAATTATGAAATACTCTTGCACAGATTTATGGGTCAGATTCCATGAGTTAGCCATGCACATCCAGAGTGAAGCTGTATTTGTCAGAGTCAGTGTAAAACCACAGGAGCAAGTCTTTAGCTTCATTTTCTGTCCTCCTGAGATTCCTTCCTTATAGTCATCCCCAAAAGTCGGAAAAAACTCAGTTTTCTATGTCCTCGATGGTAGTTCTTTATAGAGTAGAACAACAGTACAAAAGGAGACTTTCATCCCCCAACAAAACCACCTCACCTTTTCCCAAAGTCCTTCTCTCAAATTGCCCAACACATATCTGAAAGAACTTTTTGTATACTTACTCCTTGATGTTGGCAGCCGTCTTCCAAGCTCCACTCTCCCAGTCAGTGATGGGAGAACTACCTAACTAAATGTGGAGAGCTGGAGGTAGACATCCAACCCTGAGTGAGGCACTCTGGACTCCCTCCAGGATCAGCAGAAATCAAGACCTGTCTTTAGAACATGGTCCATTTGATCTACTTTGAGATGCAAGTAACCATATCCTGGAAATAAGTGTCTCCACCCAGAAGCAGGATTAGAAAATTGAGATTGTTCTGCCTGGAGAAGAGAAAGCTCTGGGGTGACCTTATTTAAGCCTTTCAATACTTAAAGGGAGCCTACCAGAAATCTGGAGAGGGATTTTTTACAAGGGTGTGTGGTGATGGGACAAGGGGAATGGCTCTAAACTGAGAGTAGGTTTAGATTGGCTATTAGGGAGAAATTCTTTTCTGTGAGGGTGGTGAGGCTCTGGCAGAGGTTGCCCAGATAAGCTGTGGGTGCCCCATCCCTAAAAATCTTCAAGGCCAGGTTGGACAAGTGTATGGGCAACCTGGTCTAGTGGAAGGTTCCATTCTGGTGAAAAACATGCTGACACCTTTTCCTCACTGAACTGATAATTGTATTAGAGTTGAGAGCTCCCAGTTTACAGCAGACAACTTTCAATGCACCCACTAGGCAGTGAAGAGGTGACCCCCGTGGGGGGGATGAGCATGAGTGGATGCGTGGGGCACGGGGTTTCTCTGTCCCTGTTCCCTGGTCATGTGTACCACCCCACTGCAACAAGGCATCCTACAAAGAATATTAGTATGCCTTTATGCACCCTATGTTCAAACAGCTGGACATTGATTCACAAACAAATTACAGCTGGACACTGATTCACAAACAAATTTGAATTTACGTGATTTACAAGTAAATTGTAAACCACAACATATAATAAACTATTCCACTAAGGAAAACTAGTATTGACAGCTCTCCCAATTGATAAATATACCCACTAAGCAGACTCATCAGTGTAAAATGTGGTGGTGGTGTTTCCTCAAGGACAGGTGACCTTGCTTGTTAGGTTATTTTCTCTGGGTTTACAGTGTGGCCATGATAATCTTGTTGCTTTCTTCAAAGTTTTCTTCTTCAGGAGTGCATCCTGTTTTGATCTGGACTTACTGATCACTGGAACTATGGACTTAATGACTCAGAAATCTTCTACAAAGGCTTGGCAAGGTTGATGAAGTGACTCAGAGGCAAAGCAGGAACAAGCTCTCAGTCGGCTCTAGCTCATGGTTTTTCTTGGAGGCTCTCCACCTGGCTTTAAGTACTTACATGACCATCATCACTCAATCTTTCTTAACAAGAGCATTTTTCATTACTATTATTTTAGAAGTGCTTTGTAATAACTCAGGAGCACCAGGAAAAAAATATGAAATGCCTCTTTTTATTTTTCCCCCCCTTCACCCAAAATATGTGTTTCCTTCCACTATGTACAATCTGTTTCTGTGGCAGTGGCTTGAGTTTCCTTGGAAACGGCTGCAGGTCAGACCTTGATTGGTTGTGTTGTCAGCTTGATTGCAGTGTTTCAGGCAGTGGGACCTCTAAGTGCAGCTACGAGGCAAGTAAATAGGGGGCTACCCAAGGGCTTTGCATTAGTGGTCTGAAAGAAACCACACAGATGGCATTTGGGGGAGTGTGTGACACAAGGGCACTGCTTTGAAGAGAACAGGAGACAGCAAGGAGTGAAAAAAGAGCCAAATGAGATGTGTTGGCAGGATGGCTGGGATGGAGAAGTTTGGCTGCGGTGCAAACTGCCGTAGTCGTGTCTCTCACAGAAGGGGCAGCTGACAGCAGGGTGCTGTGGTGGTCTGGACCATGAGTCCCTCGGTTACTGGGACTGGAATGCTTTGTCTCCTGTTTGATTCCACCAGTTCAACTGTAAATTTTCTCAGGCACGTGGATATCTTAATACAGTACTAGGAGGGAAAAAGTAAAAAGGATGTTTTCCACTTTAGTGCCTAGGAGCCAGTAAATTAAGACAATTACAGAAGAGAGTAACAGGTTTGTATCCAGCAAACTTTGGGGAGAAGAGGAGGTGATTGCCTGAAAAGGACATCCCTGAAGCTGCTTACGTTATGAATCCAAGTACAGTAAAGCCACATAGAAAGAACATACACATTGAGAAGAAAACAGGAAAGGTGGGAACAGCACTTCAGAAGGGATCCCTGAGCTTTGGCTCGTTCCCTTTTCCACCCATGCAAGTACAGGTGTGCTGAAAAGCTTCCTGGGCTGGTATGTGAACACAGTTACATACACAGTTGGGTGGTCGGTCCCATGTGAAGTTTCTAAAACATCATTTCAGAGTTACAGAGTATCCAGAATGAACCCAGTCTTTCAAGGCTTTGCTTTGCTTTGCCTTGCCTCACCTTACTTTGCCTTGCCTTGCTTTCCCTTCTGTTCCCTCAACTCCACATAAAGTAAGGTTTAATTTTAAACTGCAACAGCACAACGGTGGTGTGCGCTTCTGAACACTCTGCCTGATAAGCTTCCACATGGCAATTATGTTCTGTTCTGACTCCTTAATGTACTTGATAAATTCTTTGGCAAGCAGCCATGCCCAATGCCCAATAACCTACTGTGAATAAACAGATTGAAAAAAGAGATAGAGAGAGAGAGAGAAGGGGTGTTACTTGTTTTCCACATGTGCAGTTTCATTTCTTTTTCTCCCTGATTCGGGAGCAGGTCACTTTCTGTTAATTAAGTAAAAAGTACTTAGTGGAATCGATCTGAATTCAGGTCTAAGAGCACTCGCTAATTCTGCTGTTAGTTTTAGGAAGCTGCTGGCAAAAAACATCTATCAAGACAAATTTGTGCAGGCACCACCCATGGTTAGAGTCACTGTCAAATGTCTGCAGTTTAACAACTCGCCTGTGCGTCATCCGAGCACCGGGAACTGTACGCATCTTCTAGCCTATGGAAAATTGCAAGTTAATGTCACCTGATATAACCTGCTATGAAATAGATGAAAAAAAGAATCCCATTTTTCATTATTTTTACAGTCCTGTGCAGAGCATATCTCAGTTCACCTGACACACAGTAATCACTTAAATTATATTTAACAAGCACAGCCCATAGTGATGGACACATTTCAGCCCACGATGAAGGAGCAACCCCACTTTGACATTTCAGGAGTTAAACAGGAAAGGGGCAGCAAGACAGGGAGAGGAAAGCACCCGTCTGCTGTCATACAGAAAAGAAGCAACAAGTTAAAGAAGGATAAAACCCTCTTGATTTCTTCTCTAGTGCTGTTCCCAGTTAACAGTGCTGCTCTTCTTTTAATAATGTATATCACTCTTTTTCAAGCAGATGTACAGCTCTCATTAGAGATAATCCCCCATGCTCCCTCATCTTTCCTTTCCCAGCTTTAGACAGATAACATTAGTTACTGTCCTTTTATTGCATTGTTCCATTCTGTGTACTCAAAGAACTATCTGCATTACAATAATCTATGTATGTCAAATGGGATTAGGAAGGAAATTAAATGAATTAGCCAGAGTTATACAGTAAATAAGCAAGGAAATTTTAAACAGGCAAATGCGTCTATAATTATGCAGGTAACACCAATTCATGTTTTTTATTGAAACTTTTTTAATCCTCACTATAGACAAAATTAAATGACACAGAAATTATTCTTTTTTCCTTAATAATACCTTTCTCTGGAAGAGAAATACATATTCCATGCAATGCATTTGCTAGCATCCTTTATATGGTACATAGAGGGAGCTGTTGGCATAGGTTTATTAGACCAATCATTGTGAAAATTTTCCATTATTACCAAACCCTTTATAAGATTTCATTATTACTTTAACTGAAAAAAATCATAGTGTCATCATCAATATATGAATAAAAAGAATCTCACGAGTTTTAGGCACATAAAGAAGGTATGGACTGTAATACAATACTCTGCTTTTTGCTGGACGTTGCATTCATCAGTATACAAACTGCAATAAACAAAAAAGTTTTTTGCAATCTATAAATAGAAAACCAGGGAATATTAGCTTTACAATTTCTAAAGTATGTGAAAACATATAAATGAGACAACTGTACATATTCCAATGCATATGTATGAGACTCTCTTCTATTATTTCTAATACTGCGGAGTAGTCTGAAGGCTATGAGCTGGGATCTGTGTCCTCAGTGGAGTGTAGGGAGATTGTTATTCCTGCCTCTTCCTCTCCTAATCTTCAGGGATCTTTTTCAGGCTGCTGCTGAAACAAGGGCCAGGCAAATATTTAAAGGGGAGGTTCTTACTCTATGAATAGTTTAGATGCTGTTAATTACCCCTGTAAATGCAGCAGGACTCTTTTATTCTACAATTCTTTTTCTCCACACATAAGCATCTAAAATTCTCACTAGTTTGCCCTCAGGACTAGTATAGAAATTTAAAATTTGTAAAAACAGATTAAAAAATGCATATTCTACAAATGGGACAGTTTCAGTGTCTTTAAACTAGTTCATGAAAGATTGGTTAGGGAAAGAGATTTTTTTTTTTTTTAATAATGAAATATAAAATGGAATCCACTCTCTTTTTCGAAACTTACAAAATGTTTTGTTAACTTTTTTGTCCATCACATTTCATTGCTAAAGTTCTACAAGTTTCCAAATTCCTTGTGGCACTTGCAGTCCTGAAATCCTGGAATCGTGGCTATTCCCTCTGCATTCCTAGTTCAGAAATCCCCCAAATAGGAAGTTCTTGATATGATAGAAGAGATGTTATTTCCCAAGAAATTTGGGGAAACTGGTGAGACTCACAGCTTCAAAATGCAATGCAACCTTGGCATTTTTAGCCAGATCAGGGCTGAGTGTTTTAAGGTTTATGTCAGAGCTGGACCTCAAAAAGAAATAATACTTCTACATTTTGTTAGGTAGTCTTAGAGTTAAGGAGGATCTTAAACACTTAATGTATTTGACATGTCGTACTTTGAAAAGGTTGAACGATGACAACGGGGTCACTTTATTTCACAGCAAGCGCACAGATGTTACATTGGACGTACATGGTCACTTACCCATTTTTCATTTGACTTGTAAATGCATTCCACTTAGCACTGAACAAAAAGGAAGTTATTTACAATGCCTATTCTGTGCCCAATCTCCTCTTCATTTCAATCAGTTAGAGGTTTGACTGCCTTTGGTATAAGCAAGAAGGAGGCCTTTGTTTCAGCTCACATGTAAATGCAATTTTGCTTGCTGTTCAGTGCGGTGCTGAGCAGGTGCAGTAGACATCTACCTTAATGGCTGGGATAAAAAGGACTATGAATGATTTGTGTCTACCTCAAATTTTATATCTATCTGATACCTTAAATTAAAAGTTGCATTTTTTACTTCTGGCCTCAATTCAGTATGATACTTAAGCAGAATTTAACTTCAGTGCATGCACACTCCCAGGGATTTAAATAAAGCTATCTGTATATTTAAAGATAGCTTCACACTTTTTGAACAGCAATCACAGCTGTTGCCAAGATTTCTACTTTAACAAGCACACAGTGTCTGAAGAACCCATTTATTTATTCAGCAACTTGTTTTTAGACAAAGTGCTTTTAAATCATCCAAAGGGGTGTTGCATTTGTTTTGTATTTTCATTGCTAATACAATATTTGAAACCATGGTTCCTTTAGAGCAATTTATGAAGGAGGAGAACGGGCTATTTGGTTTAGTATAGACATATCACAAAATAAAAAAAAAAAAAGGAAATTTTTATAATTGAGCCATTTTATGTTTGGAAGAAAAATAAAAGCTAATCTTAACTAAAGTGCTTTCATTTCAGTTCATGACACTAACAGCTGCTGTAATTGTAGTGTTGAGGCAAAGAAGTTCTGTATTGTGAAAAATATATACTAAATTGTTTCTAAGTATCTTAGAAGATCTTACCTTCTGCCAGAAGATTTATATAGTCATAGTGCATTTATTTTTCACTGAGCTGTCTTCATAGCAATGAATCACAAAAATATATGTGTACTTTTTGTGGAAAAAGTCAATATACACAGGCAGCCCATACAATTCCTTAGTTGTCCATAAAGTGAATCATAGAATAAAAAAAATTATTTGTGTGGGAAAAGATCTTAAAGATCACCCAGTTCTGTCACATCTGTCAAGGGCAGAGACACCTTCCACTGGATCAGGCTGTTCCAAGCCCCCTCCAGCCTTGCTTTGGACACTCCCAGGGATGGGGCAGCCACAACTTCACTGACCCAGAGATAAACCTGAGACAGAGAAGCTGAAGTGTTTCAAAGCATTTACGATCAGTCTGTTCCCTCCTGGGCTGGGACAGGAGCAGGTGATGATTAGTGGCAGACATCACGGGGGAATGAGACTGGGTGGGATTGTGTCATCTGTGGCTGGGAGATACATCACGGCAACTGGAAGAGCAGTGGATAAGGATTCAGGGTTCTGGTAGCTGGTAGGTGGCGTTGGAGACTGCTTTTGTGTGAACTCTGACGTAGCCTTTGTTAAATAAAGGCAAATAAGGAGCTGATGGTGCTTTATTTAATCTTTGAACACAAGTAGAAAACTTGCAAGTTATGGCTACCACTCATCCTGACCATTTTTTCTCCAGTTTACTCAAAGTACGTGGTTTCCTCCTCATTTCGCAGACTCCCACTTTTCCATTGGTACTGTTTTATTTAATCATAAATATAGACTTCAAAATCTATAGATCTAGGGATTATCTTTATATTCTGGAATTCTGGGCACTGGTTGAAAATTTTGACTTATTTTCTTTAACTTCTATTGAGGGGAAATTTTGGTATGGGAGAGCTCAGTTTCTCAGTTCTGCTTCTTGTTCTTAGTGAACAGGAGAATACTAGTATTAAATGTGTATTTCAGCAAAAAGTATTAAAAAATCCAAAGGGGTTTATGAGTTTTTTAGATGACTTCTAAATTAACCTTGATAATACATACATTTGTTGAACAGAAATATTACACAGGAAATAATTTACTATTCTTGGAGCCTTTTTTTCTGGTTTTTCCAACCCAGTACTGCTTCAACACTAACCCCACTTGCTGCAGATCAGGGACTTGAGCTCAAAACTCCTCCATTACCTATGAAATCACTGGACTATTGAGACAGTTCAGGTAAATCTTACTAGTTTTGTCAGATCTCTTCCACTTTGAATGACTGATACAATCATCTTTCTAGTAGTTAGCTAAAGCAGTTATACGAGAAGAAGATCAGAAAACTGATGGTTCCGATAAAACATTTTTCTTTTTTTCCTTTTTCCTAAAACCTCTCTCAAAGATCCATGACTGGTAAGCAAAGAGTGGAAATGCAGATTGCTACTGAAAAAGTTAATTCTTTTCACATGCTATTTAGAGAGGAAGTTCGAGAGGACTGCTTTGCAGAGGGGAAAGTAAAACTAAGACTTCCCTAAGGCACACTGGAAATTCTTAGAATTTATTGACTGGGATGCTTTAGTGTGGAGTCTATAAATATTCATCTGGTTCTGCACAATTAACATCATCAGCTCTTCAAGAAATATAAATCACTATGTTTGTGGTTTCCATGCTGGTGAAGTCTCCTTTCTTTAATCTCCCATTTATAATCAGGTATGAATTAATAGAAAACTACTCATTTTTTGGATTATCTTTTGAGTCATATGCTTCAGAGAGAGCACAGATGGTCCAATAAAAGGGTATTTTTGTCCCATGGTGTAAGGGAACTCAATTGCTTAGATAGAATTTAATGAAGTCTCACTATAATCTGGTATTGTCCCAAAACTAGGACAAATAAATGAGAGTAAAATAAACCAGTCATCTGCCATAGGTGTTGCCCCAGCAATTTTGAAGTTCAGTAAATTTTGAATCCTGACTTTAAGTAAATAGGACACCATTCAGCTGGAATTCAACACATTGGAAAGGAGTCTGGAATAGGGCCCACACACGGAATCCAATACTTGTGCTCTTGTAGTGATTCTTGTTGATAATGATAACGGCTATAGCACACCTATCATTCATTTTTTGTCACTCTTTCTCTCTACCACAATAAAAGTAAACTTAAAAATTCACATAATTTCTAGTCAGTTTTTTTCCACTTATAGCATCTTATCTGAGGGCTGTGTAACCTTTGATTGTGCTGTCACAATATCTTCTGTCCTAGGGAAGTTAGTTTTTTCCTCATTTTTCACCGAGAGGAGTATGAAAGAGGTAAGATAACATGGTGCTCAAATCTCACCAGCATCAATGGTAAGAACACGTAAATATCAGGATCTTGAGATTGCTTTTTCAGTGGGTTATTCAAACCAATAGTAAGGACCTTAATCCGACCACTGGGGATTCAAATTTTAAATAATTGGGAGATTTATATGAAACTGTTAGTTAAAAATTTTAGTTGTTTTTACAGTTTTAAAGACCAAAAAGAGGTTATTTTAGGCAAAATAGAGGCATGTTATACACAGACATGTTCTCTGCAATGGTTGTGTAGACTCCCTCAGATGTTGTACAGGGAAGCTGGCCTTCTGCTTGTCTTGAACATTATTGTAGGATGATGTGAATCACCAAAGTCCATTTGCCAGAACAGGACTGAACCTTGAACTAATTAACTATTGCACAACTAAGTTTAGATGAGGTGAAAACAGCCCCTAATAACAACAGAGGTTTCCAAATGAATCTTCACCAGGTGTCAAATTCACTTGCTGTTAAATTAATGAGAAACTTCAAGATACAGAAAAATCCCAGACGGATAGAATGGGTTTGGCTGGAAGGGACCTTTAAGACCATCCAGTTCCAACTCCCCTGTTATGGGCAGGGACATCTTCCACCAGACCAGGTTGCTCAGAGCCCCATCCAACCTGGCCTTGGACACTTCCAGTGGTGGGGCATCCAGAGCTTCTCTGGGCAGCCTGTGCCAGGGCCTCACCACCCTCACAGTCAAGATTTTCTTCCTCGTATCTAATCTAAACCTACCCTCATTCAGTTTGAAACCATTTTCCCCTGTCCTGTCACCAATGACTTTGTCAAAAGTCCCTTTTTAAGTTTCTTTTAGCACCAAGGGCTGCTCCAGCTCTAAGGTTTCCCAAGAGCTTTCTTTTCTCCAGGCTGAACAACCCCAAGCTTCCTGAGCTCTTCACTGAGCTTATAGATGTGAAATCTTTAAAAATCACAACAGTTTGGTTGCTCTTTCTCATACCATCCCTCATCTTTTGGACAATGTCAGCATAAGAGTGAGCCTGTAATAAATCTTAACAGTAAAGTCCAAGACTCAGAGAACCTCTTAGGTGGGCCTTGCCAACATTTATGTTGGAGCTTGAAGACTTGGATGTTTGTTGAACTTCCGAGTATAACATTATTTAACATGACTTGTTCAATTTTGTCTCTCTCAACAATGCTCTGATAATTTGTTTGGAAGTGCAACCCCCAAGGTACAGGAATCCTGCATGCTATAATCCTACAGACTCTCTGATCTTCTGATACCTGAGTTGATTTCTTCATCTTCTCCCTCTATAATCCCAAAAGCTGAGATTTTCCAGGAAGGAGATCCAAGTGATACTTGAACCAGTTCCTAGAAACACTCTTCATACACAGTGCAACATGGTCCTTATAAAGATGTTACAACTTCTTACAGCTTTAGTAGTAACATAACATACTCAGGATATATCTTATGTAGCAATATGTCCCTGAATATCATCCTTAGTGTGTCACAAAATCCTCATCACTCTTGTTTTGTAATTTCCAAGTTAAATTGCACTGTACAGTAAACTCTACTGTTGTCACAGTGACTTCTATATCTGTGAAGTTATAATAGCTCTTTGAAACCTAGAAATTTCTAAATTTTAGCTCACATTGCAGTATATTTGCAAGGAAATTCAGGAATATATCTATTAATTATTTTTTCTTTGAATGATCTTAAATGTTGGTAGGGTAAGTTAACATCCCAGTCTTTGACTTGTGTTAATTTCCTATCATACGAAGAGAGCAGAACTTACAATTCTGCTCTTGTTTTTATTTTTTTAAGCACAAGTCCCAGGTGTTGCATTTTTAAAAGATGTTACAGCAATAAAAATGTTATTAAAGTGTCTTTGTTCATGCTGTTATACTTGAGGTTGTGTCAGCATTTCCATTACAAGCTCATCTTTTTCAGAGAAAATGCTCTGGTCCATTGGGTAAATAACACATGTTTTTCTATGACACACACACAGAGAAAAGATAGAAATATTAAAGGATAAAATTGTTTAGGATCCTATCTTAATTTCATACAGTGTATCTTGTGTTGTAATTTTTCCCCATGAATGAATAAATCAAGTGTTGCCTGCCAGTGATCACAAATTTCCTTGTACCACAAACTATGTTATCATCTTTTTTTATGTAGAATTTTTTTTAAATTAAAATCTGTAGAAAAAGTATTTCTCATTACTATCACGCATACTTATCATTAGGATAATGCTTTGAAATATCAGCTAACCCTTAGAACTGTTGTGGAAATGAAGATGGGGTGGGCCCCTGAAAGACAGGTCAAAACCAAAGTTTTGGGAGATCATTATTGGTTTTGAGTTCTCACCAGAGCTAAAATAAGGTCTT
The DNA here is from genome assembly GCA_013400655.1 of Mystacornis crossleyi. NCBI lineage: Eukaryota > Metazoa > Chordata > Aves > Passeriformes > Timaliidae > Mystacornis > Mystacornis crossleyi. Next base: position 59,538 of record VYZQ01012569.1, on the reverse strand, counting down.
GGGTATCTTAGTCATGTAACTACTCCAAATTATAGGCAACTTTTTAGTACTCTGTCTGAAGTGACATGGCAAGGCTGTAGAAAGGAATCAGAAACCAGGAGAGCCTTCCTCACAGGGAACTGCTGACTAGGACACATCTCAGTATATTAATTTGCTAGCTAAATCTGCTTTCTCAAGAGGCAATTCATAAACCTTTTATATTCTGGTTATATGTTTTTAGTCAGTCATTACAATTTCTAGACAGCAGCCCCACTGCTAATAACACAGCACATCTGTTAAACCTGAGCTGTTCTCCTGCTCTGGGCCTGTGATCCTGTAGTTTGATGAGGTTTTTTTTGCTTTTTGCCATGACCCTCTCATATTTTCACACTCCTCCTGCCTCATCTGACCCTGTAGAAGGTCACGTTCCATAACAGCAGCTTGGAAAATAAGTGGTTTGAATTTCACACCCAAACGCTTCAGTCAGTATTTGTTTTAAAAACAAACACTGTCTTTAATACATGGGATGGGTGATCTCTAAGCTTAATCTCACTTAGAGGAGGCCAAAATCTGCATAGCCTCAGGCTTATTTTTGTTGTTCTTGTTTATTAATCTCTGAATCCTTTGAGACCAAGTGATCCTGCCTCAACAACACCATACAAGCGTCGCCACAGATCGAGGATGTTACCATATGCCCACCGTCTAACCCTAATGAACGAGGAACGTCCCATCCCATTACTGAATGTTCTAGCCCATGAAGTTCAGTCCACCTCCTAGATTCAAATCCCTGTCCAACAGCCTTCAGGTATACACAAGCCAGAGTACCTGGTTATCTATTAATCGTA
>VYZQ01012568.1:0-15436 GCA_013400655.1 Mystacornis crossleyi | reverse complement strand
AATAACTATATATAAAATAAATAAATATATATGTACACACATATAATATGTACACACACAGATACTCAAGAGTGTAAGCAAAAGTTACCTAAACCTCTGTGATTTCTAATCATAGTAATACAGAGTTATAGCAACACAGTGATATTTCATATCTAAGGAGCCAAGGCATAATTTAGAGAAAGGATTCTTATGAGCACAGCACCTGGCCTATGAACAGGTAATTTCCCTTCATCCCACCATTCTCCTGTCCTTACCCAAGCCTTACTATTTCATATAAGCCATAGGGCCCTTCACAAACTACCAACATACTGAGATCCTTTTTAGGATATTGGCTACACTCACTTTTTATGCGGCTTTTGATGCCTAAACCTAAAGCATCCATATGAGGGGCCTTAAAAACAGGTGGGTATGTTTGCAAGAGCAAGCTTTCTCCCCAGTCTTGCCATCTCTCATCTTGCCATCTTTCATCTTGCTTCATGGATTTTTCCATTAAAAGAATCGAGCATTAAAAAAAAAAAAGAAATTGATTGAAGTCTTAAGACCTATGTATTTAGATACTTTTTTTTTCTTTTGCACATTGGAAGGAGTTATCTCAGAGATGCGTCAAATGCGGCTGTTTCTTATTTTATCTTCTCAGTCCAACAGCCAGGCAGAGTCTCACACGGGACACCGTGACCCAGGGCTTGGTTAAGGACGTAGGAGAACGTTCCCTTTTCTCTCTGCATCCGTACGCACACCAATCATACACACAGCGTGGGTGCCTGCTAAGCAATGGATTCAGCATATTCACTAAAGAGATTGTTTTCTTAATAATTCCTCCAAGTGTGGGAAAACAACCAAGCGCTCAGTCCAGAGGAATCCCCAGGGCCAATGTGGTTTTGTTCTGCCCTGTCCTTGGAATATTTGTGCTTTGCAAGTCCCTGGAAAGAGGGATGCTCGTGCAGCAGCATAAGCCCCTTTGGTGTGCTACCACGTGCCTTCCCTTGGACAATTTGTATTACAGAGGAGCTACAAAGAGGCAATATGTTTGGAATGGCTGATAGAGGAATATTGCTCGTATAGGCAAAACATAACATTTTTAATCCCATCCTCATTTAATTTTTTAAGAAAAATAAACGATCCCTGTATCTTGGCATATGCATCACGTTGAAATGGAGCCATTACTCTGGGCAGCTTTTCCACAATGTCTTGCATAATGTGGTATGAAAATCATGTACAGCTCCTGCGTTTGTATCTCAGAAGGAAAATAAAAGGCAGTTAAATTACAATGCAAGAACTAAGCTATGAATGGATGTTGCATTCAAGAAGTCTAATGCTTAAGAGGGGGAAATGACAAGATTTTTTTCTTTTACCTCTTCTAGATATTTTATCCTCGCAACAAGCTCAACCGTCAAATGTTTCGAGAGAGGTCAAAACTAGTCTATCTGTCTTTTTTATGTGAGTTTGTGAAAGGAATCTCTCCGCGTGGAGTTGTACAGGAATTGACACGATAAACCTAAATGGCTCCTTTACAACTGTTAGGGTTTTCTGTAAACACATGCTGTCCTGCCAGCCAACCAGCTTCAAACCCGGGTGCTGAGCACAGCAGATGGTCTATCCTGCCGATACACACGCTCCTAATTCATATTTCAATACACAGCTCTGCTGCCTAAATGAAGCCACTGCCTCTTGAAAAGTTTTAAAACTTCCCATAACTGGTAATCTTGGGGAAGTTAATTGTGATGGGAGGGGAAGGCTGCAAAGAGGAGGCGGCTGGCTCTCACAAGAATGGACATTTTGGAGGTGCTCGTTGCACCGTGATGAGTTGCAAACACGAGTCCTGCCATGCAGTGCCTCCTGCCAAAGTGAAGCCATGGCATGGCTGTGCTGCATTAATAGAGGAGTAAATAAACCCGGAGAAATCAGCCCTGCAGAACAGAAAAGGTAAGTGGGAATGGAAAATAGGGCTACTGGCAGCATAGTGGTCATAACGCCTTGCTATCGGCATGGCCATGTCAGAGAGGAGGATTTTGAGGGGAAGGCAGGGTTTTGGGAGGGATGCAGCAATTTAAACAGCTGCCTTGACCCTTACTGCACCAGCTCTGCTACTGCTGCTACGTGCAGGAACATATTTTGGCATCAGCACTTGATGTAAATACCCTTGGCTCAATCAGTTTCCTTCCCCACCTCCTGCAACAACCGGCTATCACCTCACAGGTTTGGGTAAGGTGGTGCAGGACAAGATCATTGTTTTTCCACTGGGCTGCCAGAGCAGGACGTGAAGGGGATGTTGTTATTTCACCTTGAAAAAGAAAGGAGCAAGGGAAAATGCAAGTTCTTGGGGGTTTTATGACTTTATGACACAGGGTAGCAGGTTTATGAAGCTGAAGGTACCGTGGACATCGTAGTGGCAGAACTTGGGCATGTCAGCCCAGGGCTTGTCACTGTGTCCCGTGGCCAGGGCATTCTGGTGTCCCCAGCCAGTGGCTCTGAGGGGGAAGCTGGGAGCAGCCACTTGTCAGCCGTGGACCACTGCTGCTCCTGATGGAGGACACAGGAGGCACATCCTAAACACTTCCACAAGTGCCTTAAGATAGATGTTCTGTGCATTTGGCCTAGAGCCCCACATGCTTGTATTAACTTCTCTCCATTGCTGGCAGCTGCTTATACCAGAAAGAAAAAAAAAGCTAAACCCCAGGAGGAACAGTGATCCTCAGCATTAATAACCCCTCTCCTTGCGAGGGGATTGCTGCTTGAATTCCTCTTGCTGTGGTTTTATCAAATGCTGCACCTCCTCCACTGAGCCGTGATCAGTTGGGCGACTTCATCGAGTTCAACACTAAGTAGGAGCAGAACCTCCTTCTCAAACTCATTTAATCTTTCTCCCAAAGGAAAAATGCAAGTTAATATTAATTTTCTCTTTTTATTTCAATGTACCTACTTTCTCTTCCAGAGACTAGAGGTATTTCCAAATCCACAGGTTTTTTCTCTGGCTGTAATAGAGAATGAACAGTTCTCATAAATTTGTTAGAGGGGAAAACAGAACAGAAGTGTCCCTAAGAGACAGAGAACAACCATTGTTTTCATACATTATTTTGGCTTTCCTTGGTTAAAGAATCTCATATGTGTACTTGGGTTTATTCTTAAAACAAAATCCCCCCAAAACAACCCAGTTTGGAAATCTTGTGTATTGTTAAAGAATAGGAAACTAAAATCAGGAATTGCTGCAGAAGTCACTCACACTGTAAAGAAAGAGAACACAAATCGGCGAGAGACAGAATCTTGCAACTTAATGACTAATTAAAAAATATACTAGTATGCAGTTAAGGAGTGTCCTTTGATAAACATGCTGTAGTACATGAATTAGCTCTATGCAGACACACAGTTTACAACAATTTATTATTTTTATATCCTAGGCATAAATGCATGGCATGTGTGCGTGTGTATTATATTGATGCAAGGTAATGCGCAGGGCTCTGTGTGTTGCCATTTGAAATGAAAAACCTACTTACAGTAAATCAGATAACCCCCTTCCACTTAGATTTAAACCTTCTCCTGAGCACACCTACTGCCAAGCTGTGGGGGGAAGGCACGGGGAGCATTTCCAGAGGGAAAAGTGGAAGCTAATGAGAAACAGCCACGTGTCTGTGCCTTTTCATGAGGCTCTGCAAGGCTTGTGGTCCATGGGATAGGAGCCATTGCAAAGGGCAGTGGCACTATTTCTGATGGATCAGGGTGTCTTGCCTTTCCAACTTTCTTTTGGTCACCTAAACCACTTTAAAAGTCTTCTAAATGAGACTTATTCCCATCACACACACCAGCTTCAAACCAAATCCTGCCACTTGCAGCTCCAAAAGCCTTTCCCCACATCCAACTGCTTCTCTCTGTGCCTCAGCTGAAGGCAGTCACTGACAGACACAGCACTACTCACATTTCGGGTTCCTGAGACCAGGATACTCAACCCCATGGATGGCATGAACCAGGTTGCTGAAGAAGACCTAGAACAGAGCAGGTGGATGATAATAAGATGGATTGACCAGACACAAGATGAGCAGCAAAACAACACAAGCTCAGCACACCATCCCTCAGAGCTTGTCTCATTTCTCCTGCAGCCAGGCTGTTTAGATGGGGAATACATTTTCTAAAATTCTCCTCCTTTCTTACTTTCTGGAAAATCCTCCCAGAAATTCTTGGCTCCCTGCAAGCCATGGGGGGGTCTCGGGGTGCTGCTCGGGTGGACAAGTGGCTGAGCTCCCGCCTGGAGGGAGAAACCACAGCAGCAAAAAAACAGATTTCACAAGAAGAGCAGGGGAGGGAGGGGATGAACAAAAAAAAAAAAAAGGGAATGTGTTAGTTAACTTCGTGTGGTTGTTCGAGCCACTTCCTGACACCCGAGCGAGTCATCTGAATTTAACACATTTCTCTTTTGCATTTTGCAGCTCACCTTTAAGAGAGCACAAGGCGGAGGAGGTGGGAATATATGGACTTCAGCCCTTCCCATCAGTTTCCCCCTGTTACTTTCAAAGATTTTCTATTTAGAAAGGAAGGCTTTTTTTTTTTCCTGCTGTTCATACATTACACATACTTCCCAGCCAAAATATCTTGCTTGTATATTTTTTTAATTTAACCTACATTGCTCAAAATTGCTCTAAGAATAATTAAAGAGAATCACTTTCCCTGTCTCTTTGATTTACCTGAGATTTTTTTTTTGAAGAGTGTTTTAAGAAATAACCATTAAAAAAAACCTGAGAGATTAACAATTACAGGAAAAAAAACAATCCCACATCCTCCTTGTCTGAATCTAATGAAAATGTTTAAACTGCATGGATATTTATCCTTATGAAAAACATATGAACAAAACAAAAACCCCAGTATTCTGGTGAGATTCTGTAAACAGGACAAAACGTTAACTGCGGAAATATATCATTTAAGACCTTTATTTCCTTCTAGCTCTTTCCAGGCACCAAACGAGCTTTGCATGCAGATTTCATTTCAGTTGGGTGGAATCATTCTCATAACTATTCTCCAAAGCCCAAGCTCTGAGGTCAGCCCTGCTCTTTCTGCAATGGGATAAATATTAACAAGTGTGACTAACCCATTCCTTGCGCCCTTCTTAAATTTTCCAGAGTGTGTCAGCAAGCATGAAAGCCAGAGATCAAAAAAGGCAAGGGTTTTATTGTTGGAACCGGATGGGAACAGGGATGCAATATAGGCGAAGTCCCAGCACCTCGGAGAAGTTGGTTTATAACAACACCAATAAAAAATGAGGGAATTACTGGGCTACAAGAAAATGACCTTGTTCTCCTGCTCAAAAATGAGTCAGTTTTCACTTGACCCCTACAATAACGTTTTACAAGGGCTGGACCAGTGCCCCGGCAGCAAACCTGGCCTTTCCCTGTGGGTCCCAAAGGACCCAGGAGGGGACAGAGGTGGTGGGGAAGGTGTAATATAGCTCAGGGCTTCCTGGGCAGAGGTGACGGGGCTGTGGTGTCCTCAAGGGCTCGGGCTCGCTCCTGTTTTTCTCTTCACAGGTTCTGCTTACAAAGTTTCATGGATAATCTTCCTCCCTCCCATGCAATGCATCCTGCTGTGACCCAACCTGCCCTCATGATGGAGTTTGTAAGACCAACACACGTCTGGTTATATCAACCAGATATTTCTAAGGGGGAAACCCTTAGTTTAACAAATCTGGTGTTCAATAAAGCACCTCAAGATGCTTATTACAATTGCAGTTTGATCTGTGCAGCAGCAAAGCAGAGCCCAGTTTGGAAGGAATTGGGACACAGGAGCCAAGCAGTTTTGTCCATAATCAGTTAAGTGACAAGGAAGCTGTGGATTGCACTTCTGGTGAGCAGGGCATTGGGAAGAGAGGGAAAGAGACAGGGAGGGTTGGGAATTTAAAGGCGTCTATCACACAGCTTCCCAAATCTGGACAAATCCTGTAGACATGGGAAGAGTGCGAGGCCTCCATACACACTGCTCATACCAAAAATTTGTCAAAACCAGATTACAGCCTTGAGAATATCCCTGCCCAAAGTCAGGTCTAGTCCTGACAAAGCCAAGGAAAATTAAAAGCTAACTGAAAAAACCCAAACCACCAGAAATGATGAGCAGAGGTATTAAATCCTGAAAGAGGTTTTATTCACGTGATCAACCGAAAGCTGGGCCCGTGTGATTCAGAGCTGTTCCCTCATAATGCACAGGCCTCTTGCTTTCCAGAACGTGTTTAATTCTCCTATGCATTCCCTCAAATGAAAAGTATGCCCCACATTTCAGCACCTCTCTTGCATCTACTCCACTGACCCCACAAGAAATCATCTCGCTCACTTTGTTTCCACACCTGGCTTTCTTCTCCTCCAGGACGTCAAACCGCAGAGCAGAACACACCCAAGAACATACACTTTTCTCCCTCCATCTTTTGAAGCACTTTAGCTCAAAACCCAGCAATTTTTGAGGTTACTGGGTTCACAGATTATAATAAGAAAAAGAAGATACCTGTGTCGTAGTCCTGACTTACATAGTTCCTGTTCCAGTCTTGTTCCACCCTGGTGCAGTGACAGCCAGAGCTTCCAGAAGCATGAAGGGAGTTTGGCATCGAAAGAAAGGAGGAGGAAAAGGCAATGTTTATTGACCCCTTATCTCATAGCCTCTGATATCTGCCATGGCTTGACAGAATATGTGAAAACCTCCTGCAGACACTGTACAGGAGATGTGGACCTGTCCAGAGGTGACACTAATGAAAGCAAGCCTCATACCCGAACCCCAGATCTAAAGAAAGCCCTTATGTTTTTCCAGCATAGGAAATACTTGGATTTGGGTTTCTTTACTCAGTGGCTCCTGATGTCCTAAAAATTCCTGTGTGTAAATGCCAGACACCCAGCTGAGTCCAAGGAGAGTCAAGAAGGAGCCACCCTCACACCAGTGCCCAGTGCTCTCCGAGGTCACCATCTCCATGGCACGGCTGTGACATTCCCTGCAGCAACGCCAACGGAGCCGTGCGGGAGAGGCCATAAGGAAAAGTCCCAGGAAACTTTGTAACTTGCATAGCTTCTAAACTTCGCCCAATTAAACTGTGGTTCCATTAAACTTTCCTTTGGCTGGCAAAGGACCGGCTGAGTTATCATGGGGAACAGCCCATGGCAATTAAAAGCAAGAGCAACATTACAAATCTACGATTTGGTAGACAAAAATCCCTTGCAAAAGACACAGCCCCACGGAGTTATAGCTTACCCAAGTGGGGAGAACCAAATTAAATGAAAAAACATATTGTATATTATCTTAATTTATATATGAGATTTTAGACAGTTCCAGATTTCTGGATTAAATACAATACCATGTGGCTCCATTAAGCCTCACTGGCCTTTTAGAATATTATTGAAAGAAATAATATATAACAGTTTGAAAGATTTTTGGATGCTTGGTGGCATCATTATGCAATTTATTAATATGTGGGCAGAGTGACTAATGCCTCTGAGGATGTATTTTTAGTTTCAAAAATAAAATATATAAAAAAGAAATGTGTGCTGGGGGGGCCAAGAAGGAAAAGCAGCTACAACTGGGTTTGTGCTGGAGGCATGTTATGGCATCCCTCATTCTGTCTGTCCCTCCACACACCCAGAGCCCAGAATAGCCCTTCTCCTTTTACTTATGCCATTCCCAAAGGGGCCCAGAGGCTCCAGCTATTGCAATTTGGTAGAATTTGGATAGTTAGCTCCTTTTCTGGCATCTTTCCTCCATTTTTAAGGCTGAAAGGGACAATTCAGATCATCTAGTTTAATGCTCAATATAAATCCCCAAGAAAATAATTTCACACATTCACTCGCTAATTGAGCCTACTACTATATGTTTCACCAGTCATCTGGGCTGGCCTCCAGTTCTGATTTCAAGATGCAAAAGGATGACAAATCCCCTGCCCCCTTCAACAGTCTGCCCCCTCTCCTTACCCAATCTCTCAATTTTGCCTGTCTTAAATTTCCAGCCATTGGCATCTCGTTATGTTTTTTTCCCCATTAGACTATAAAGCCCTTTTGTGCCTGGTATTCTTTCCTCCAAAAGCATTTACTGCACAGAGTCAGGGCACTGCCTGATCTGCTTTTTTGCTAAGTTCACCAAATGGAGCTCCTTAAGCCTCTCTCCACAAGATTTCCTTTTCCAACCCTCAAATCATCCCTGTAAAACTGAACCATAGGCTGAGAGTTTACAGCCTCCATCACGAATCCGAGTCCCTGAATCTCAGGTTAATAAACTCTCTATTTTTTAATAAGGTTTCTGTGAAATGACCAGAAATAGTCCCACAGGATGTGTTATTTGGAGGTAACTATTTCCACATGGGCTGGAGGTACAGCCCTGGGAGCAAAGCCTGGGGAGAGCAGTAGGAGAGCTCTTTACCCTTTCCTGCAGCCATTTTTAGCACTCTCCCAAGTTGCATTTCAAAACGTATGATTTTTCTTGAAGGGCCCATGCCAGTGGATATTTCCTAGACCACTAGGAATAAGCTGAATGATTTTACCTCCCCATGCACACACAGAAAGCAGCTCCTGAGAAAGCTGCTTCTCCCAGCACAAAACCTTCCCTGTGCTCATCAGCACTGAGAGCCCCATCTCCAGCACGAGCAGAAGCACTGACAGGGCTTGGCACATCTCACTCCCCAAAACACTCCTTCCTCAGGCCCAAAGAGAAATCTAGAAAATCTCTGAGACATCACCAGAGCCCCTCCTTCCCCCAGAATTACTAGGATTAAGAAGAAACCCTGGGATTTTTCTTCCCCATCTTTTACCAGTGTTGGTGTCCACACTTTGGAGCTGCTTCTTCCCATTATTAATTGGCTCGTTTGCTGCTTGTTAAATGACCATGGAGCTTCACAGGAAGCTTGGCTCTAGATCTCTGGAGAAAACTTGCCAATATTGCCAAAAGTGGGGTGAAAAGACAAGACATGGTGAGTTCTAGACAGTCTCCTCAGGCGCTGGAGCTAAGCTCACTGTTCCACAGATTCTGGATGACATAATACTCCACTTTTTCATCCGTCCTGTTTGATTTGGATGTGAGATTACACACCAAACGAGGAGTTTGAAAGAAGTGCCAGTTCAGTTCCATTTGGCCTGGCCTTTATATATCCCGCAGGGACAAACTTCCTGTTCTGAACCGAGACCAAAACTTTCAGAGTCAATCAGAAGTGATAAAATATCTGAGTGAGGTCAGTGCCAGACCAGCCACTTTTAAACTTGTTTTCCTCGCTTCATTTGTTTGACTTTCTGTTGCTCAGCTTTGCTCCCAGTGTTAGTGATTAAAATCCTTCCAGACAGGCCATTCACTTCACTTCAGGCCATTTTCCACCTCCCAAAGTTGCCTACACATGCTGTGAAATCTTCCTTGACTTCAGAGCTCCCCTAACCTACCTTCACTATTTGGTTTCAAACAAATCTTCTTTTCTGCTCTCTGTTTAAAAGCAAGTGTGAGTAGGCATTACAACTAGAGCAAATCAGCTAATAAAGTGACCCTCCTTTCCAGCTGTGAATTGTCCACAAAGAACATACAGAACATCTGGATTAGAACATGCCATTGATGAGTGACTCAGCATCCCAGTACTGGTGTTACACCCAAAAGGTAACGCAGCCTTGTTTAAGCAGCCTGAAAAGTCTATTAGATTTACAGGAAATTTTGAATTCTGGTTTAAAATTTAAAATTTCCATGTGGCAAGCACAATTGCTCAAGTGTTCTTAAAAAAGTCTGTGCTAGGCAGAGCCTAAAAGCTTGGTTTTATGGTGGAAGCAGGCAGGAATGGGTCAAAAATGCAAATAGGCTTGCATGCAAAGCAAATAAAAATAATCTTTGAAGGGAAAGAACATTAGTGGATGTTTCCTAATGGTCACCATTCACCCTGGTTGTTCTTTGCACTCCACTTGCCAAAGGCATAAGGTTTTAATTCATAGTCGATGTAATGTTTGGAGTTTCATCTACTTGAACGATTCTTTGGGGACTGGTTGCAATAGCTACATTCTGGGTTTAAATTGCATTTATTTTTTTTTTTTTAAACTAGAACAGAATCTTACCAAGGAGTGAAACTGGAAAGGATAAAATTAGATTCCTGAACCTTCATCTCTTTTTAGAACCAGACATGAAAAAAACTGCATCCAGTTTTGTTAAATATTTTTTCCACATCTGGTGTTCAGTCAAAACCATAAGAAAAGTGCTGGAAATCTCACAAGAAGGCTCGTACTCTTGTGATTTCCAGTCCAATTTTTGCAGCCACAGGAGATCTGTACAGTTCAGATAAGAATCTGAAGCAGAAGCCAAACCCAAACTGTGAACCTCCTGAGGCTCACCCCACCCACAACAGCTTATGTCTTTACCCATCATTTGCAGCAGATGTTCTCCCAAATTCTCCAGTGAGATAAATTCCATTAAAAGTTTCAGGAAAAAGATTATACGATACATACAATACCAAATAAAAGTGTCCATCGGAGCTCATCATGGCCCATTAAACTATTGTTAAAGACCTTCATCCAGCTACATCTACTGATTAGAGCAGTTTGCTTCTCCTTAGGACTCATTTTTCCATGCTGAGCTTTGGGGGCTTTTTGATCTAAAGGCCACTGACGTCAATGAGAGCATTTCCATTGTCTTCAGCGGGCTCCGGATCAAGCCCTTGACAAGCTGGTTCTCCCATAGGTCAGTCTGGAGAGTGGGATTCTGCCAGCAGATTGTCCCTAGAACATTTCACTGCAGATTTACAATCTTTATAAAATTTTAAAATGAAGTTCTATAGTTAGATTCATATGGTAAATCATAAATTACAGCAGACTCTGCAAGCTTGGGTTTGAGGGTTGGGATTTTTTTTTTCTCATTTGGCTCTCGGGAAACATATAGTTTTTTCCATAGGAACTTTTCTCCAAATGCTAATTTTACCTGTTTTCTGCCTTTTTTTTTTTCCTCAACAGAACATGTGCATTTTTCACTGCCAAACTCCTCTGAGGAAGGTTGTGCCTGTGGCAGTGTTGGCGATGTGGGCAGGCAGGCACTCACCATCCTCTGTCTTGATGTTTGTTGGAAGGGCAGGAGGTGTTTTTGGGCTCTGCCTGGTACCAGACTAGTGAAAAAGGAAAGCAAGCCAAGAGTTTCAGAGTACTTTTCTCCCTTAAGGTGTATTTAAAGTTGGAAGAACATCTTATGTCCAACTCTTCTGTCAAACCCTTGAGGGATAAATCCCTGGAGCAAGGGATGATGCTGATGCAGAGCCTTGCACACATCAGCTGTGGTGCTAACTGGGACCTCTACGATCTCAACACTTCCTACGGTGGCCAGGCCATGTGAGAGCAGGACACGAGGGACAGTCCTCACACACTCGAGTCCTAATTCAGATTCACCCTCGCCAGAGCCTAAATTTAAGAATTCAAGCAGCATTACCAGGCCCATCTGCAAAGTGGGAGCAATAATCCCACAATACCTTCTCAGAAATGCTGCGAGGCCACGAACTCTCTCTACACAGAGTAGTACTGTTCAGTAGTAAATGAAATCTGTTTTCACTTCCAAGGCTATGGCATAAATTACTATAGGCAGAAATCCAGCCTAGCAGGCAATGAACTGGATGGGGCCCACTCAGTTTCTTCCATCTTTAGCTTTGATTTTCATTGTTCTGTTTCATTAATAGAATTTCCTTTTTTTTCTTTTTTCCCTCCCCCTGCTGTAATTTTTCTAAGCTGTTAATTTGCCAGCAGAAAGAACAGCCTCAAAATTGTATACCAGCTCCTCCAAAGCACCCACAAGAATCTGAACAGTTTTTAGCAGACTCAGCGTTTTCCTCTTTACTTCACAGCCCTGGTATATATAGAAAAGGAGGCTGAAGAAAGTCTGTTGTTGTGTTTGCACTGGGGGACCATAATCTGGCCACTTGTTTTCTGCTTAAAATACATTGCATTCTGCAGAGATTGTCCTTAAAATCAGGGTTATTCTCCCAAGGCAGTGGGGCTGTAGCAATTGGCACCACAGGTTCTGAAGGACATAATTGTCACCCCAAACCAGGAGTCAGCTGAGAATGTCTTATTAATTCTATTCTCTCATTTCTTCCTTTTATTTTTAAGGAGGGATATTCTGCTCAGATCACCTCTGCAGGAAGGAGAATGGGGGACATGCTCAGGAAAATTGTAAGGAACAACAAAATAATTCAGAGATTTTTCCAGCTCTCCCCTTTGCTTTCCCATGTTCCCAGTCCCTAAATCCTACCAGGGACCAGCTCCACTGCTGGCCCCTTCTCTGATCAGTGGTGTCAAAGGCTGTGGATGAACAGGCATTTCACGACCTCCAGCTGCCCCTTCTAATTCATGATGCCTATGAAAAGAATTAACAGAAATAAATTTGATTCAAATCCTATTTTTTTCCCCAACAGCAGAGTTTGTGACTGCGTACAAGTGCTCCCACTGGAAAGAGAACTGGAAAGCTGAAAATAGATGAGATGGATGAAGGATTACAGGATAAAGTGATGGCCACTTAGAGCCAAACAGGATTCGCTGCTGGAGACTGATAAGTCTCTTCTGATGTGGAGAGCAGTAGAGAATCTGCTCCATAATTTTTGTTCAACCAAGCTCTCTTGGAAGTACCACCTGATCATTTGCTATTTTCTTGGGGCCCTGGAAGGGAGGATTTTTGATGTCAGCTTCTGCAGGAGGGGCGTGTCCTGACTGATGAGTTCAATCAGAGTGCTACTGCCTGTGGGGTTGGATGACCCAGGTTTTAGGGACTGAGGTGAGAAGGGTGGTGTGGAAACCATCACCTAATGCATCCCTTGCCGAACTTACCTCCTCCCAAAAATGATTAAATCCTCACCAAGGAGGTTTTTGGAGGCAATTAGGAGAGGACACACAGCAGGACATTACCTGCCCATATCTGAACTCGGGATTTCCATTGTAGTTTGGCTTTGCTTATCAAAAAGACCTTGCTTTACCCCCGCTTTTGAGATACAAACTCTCAGGCACAGAAAGGTTAAGAAATGAGCCCAAGTCTCAGAGCCAGAAATAAAACTCATTAGTTCTTCATCCACAGAGAGCCCCCTTTGCTTCTGTCTCATCCGAACTGCCGTACGAGCACCACTGTCAAAGGCATCTCAGAAGAGGAGATCAATTTTATAGTGGTTTTACTCTTTGAAAGCATGAACAGGCTCTCCATTAGGAGCTATAATTTATCTGTCTGTGACCACTGACTGCAGGTCTATGAAATGCATCTAAATGGATTGCATGGAGCCAGAAAACTCAACCCAAGTGTGTATGGCACACATATAACAAAGCTCTGCAAGGCTGAAAGTGCAGAGCATCAGCAAGTGCTCTGGTTTTCCGGATTGATTTGGGAGGTAGGTAGGCTTAGCTGAGGGCTGTGGTTTCTAAATTGGACATGGTTACCTAAAACTATTGGAAATTTGAATTGCATGTCAGATGTCTGGAATAAATGGACTCAAGAGACATAAGAAAAAACATGTGGCCCAGTATTTTTCTCTTTTTTAAATGTCTTTTGGAAACTGTTTAAATCTCATCTGGGGCTTGTATAGTTTCTTTGTTTAGTAATTCAGAATTGAAATTCTTTATAAAGCTTTGCTAATCAAAAGGTAAAAAACTTGATTGTTGCACACAGAGCCCTTCATCCTGAAAGATGCCTGTACACTTTCCAAAAACATACTCTCCTTTCCAGAAAAGTAAATGATCCTTTGCAAACTAGGCAGTGCAGTTATTTTATTTACCTCAAGTAGACCGAATTTAAATTCCAAGCTGGGCCCTTATGGCCTGACCCTGTTTCTAACTCTGCCAAGAGCTGTTGCAGCTGGGCTGTTCCCCCCACGTTCCTGGTGCAAGGCAGACTTGGGGCTGCACATCTTTAGCAAGACCATCCAATAAAATGATAAAGATTTCAAGCCATGAATTTCCTGTGAACTGCAGTCACCTCTGGGGTGAACTGTATCACCTCCTCCATGTCAAAGGCTTTATTGTCCCACCATGACACCGGAAGGGACACAAGAAGACACCTTTCTGTAGGCAGAGTGGCCTAACCTGAACCAAGGAGGCAGAACTTGGGATGAATTGTTTCCCACCAAGATGTGACCTTGGTTGGTAAAAAAAGAGAAGGGAAGTTTTCAGCTTACCACATCTTGGAGATGGCGTACGGCTTCCTGTGCTCACTTTGGGGTCTCTAATCTCTGTTTTTCCCAACCTTCATTGTTTGCTTGGTGAAGTCAACCCAACCAACCAACCAACCAACCTACTCTTCAGCTTCTTGTACCACATTCCTACCTGATGGATCTTCCCACTTCTGATGTTCTCTAGGAAGTTCCCAGAACAATGGAGATTTTTTAAAAGCTTTTCTACTTTTATTTCTTATAGCATCCCCAAGCTGGACTAAGACATCTGATCTTTCTCTTTTCACCTGACAAAGACGCAAATGCTCAGGCCCAGAAAATGCTGGGAATGGCATAAAGGTATAAAAAATTACTTTTTTGCTCTAGGACACTTCTTCCTCTCCACAGTTTTGAATACAATGGCAAAGGCAGAGAATCTGTGCACGAGTCCAGGCAAAACTTGCAGCTCCCCCCAGAAAAAACCTACAATAGTTGTTTCAGCTGAAGTCATGTTTTCTAAAAGCCCTAAACTACACCAGCTAAAGCGGAGTTAATGGCAGCATATAAATGTCATTGGAAAGAATTACTGCTATTTTATTTGCTGCTCTTGCGGACATTCAGGAATCTCCATCCAGGCTCTGTTTTGGATATATGGATATTCTGGTCTGTGCAGACTTGTCAGGGTTAAACTGCTGGGGTTAAGAAAGGACATAAGCTCTTGGAAGGATCTGACATCCCCCTCTTTCCCACTCCCAGCACTCAGGTGTGCCAAGACAGTATGGTTTCTTTTAGAGCTACATAATTAAATGAGTGATGAGGAATTTCTCACCAATATAAAATTAAATTATTTGTTGCTTAAAATAGAGCTGTACCCTCTCCAGGTTGTCAGCTGGCATCAATCAGCCTGTTCTGGGACACTTCTTGGGGACAACACTGCGAACATCAGGACAGCGCAGTGCAACCCCAGCAGGTCCGGGACTGGGAAGGGATCCTAAGAGTGGCCAGAAGAGAATCAGTTCTTGAAATACATTTTTTCTGGGAGGTGTTTTGGTGCTCGGGAATTCTCACTGCGGGTGGTGGCTTGTGCAGCTGTGGAGGACGCGGAGGGTTGCTGAGGGGAAGCTCACGCAGTTTTCCTCCCGGTTTAACAGACAACCCGGGTTCATAGTTGCCAAATTTTGCGAGCAGCCGGTAGATTTACGAGCCCCGGGAGCGCACCCAGCTCCGCCTGCGGAGCTGCGCGGCCGCGGAGCCGGGGGACCGCGGCGGGGCAGGAGCTGCAGCCCCTCGCTGAGCTGCAGGGCCGAAACCCAGTATAACTAAGGGAAGACCGACTATAAAAAGGGGAAAAAGCAAAGAGGA